>JAECUM010004526.1:118222-131112 GCA_016617855.1 Megalonaias nervosa
ATATATATACACACACACACATACAGTCAAGATTGTTTATTACATTCTTGGATACAATATTTGAATTTTAATTTAATTTCCCAGTGAAATTCCTAATTAATATGTATTCAAATGGCTTTATTATAATGTTCCTTTAGTACAACATTTAACTGGTTAGCATGTTTTATTTGTGTGGTCTGCCTGAGAAAATTAGCTCAATTATAACATTTTTCTACATTGACAAGTATATAAACATTCTGAAAAATTAACGAATTTGAATGTACCATTTCTTGCTTATAACGTTCCTAAATCCCAGCCCCCTCTGAAAGGTTATAAATAATCTTTACTGTATATACAGACATGAATACTAAATTTCATTTGTTTATCTGCTTAATTAGCTATCAAGAAAAACTAAAGAAAAGTCAAATAAGTTCAAAACTGCGTACAAAACTGAACAAGAGTCCCTTGATGGGACTGCAACTCTACTGGCTGGAAAGAATTTCCAGAAATTCATTACAAGACCATTCTTCTTTTCAACTTTGAGTGCTGAAACTATCTCTAATAATCTTGACTAATAAGATTTTCAAACATTAGCCACTGTTGCAGCTATACAGTATACTGAATTTAGGACAAACCAGACACCATTAGTAGACTTTTGGTCTGTCCTGACCTGACCTGTCATATGTACGCATGCATGAGTCTGATCAAAAGTGAATCATAAAAATGGCCTTAAGAGTCGTATGAAGGTTAACCAATTGGATGCAACATCATTAATATGTGTGTGAGTGTATGTGTGTGTGTGCATATATATATATATATATATATATATATATATATATATATATATATATATATATTCAATGTAACTTTGCTATAACCTGATGGTTGGGGTCCATAGAGCTTGACTGTGTTAAGTATTGAACTGTGTTATAACCAAGTCAGTTAGCTGAAGAAATGATGCATGTACCCAAAAAATGGCTGGGGGTGGGGATTGGGGGTAATAAAAGCAGGTGCAAAAATATGTGTTTTTTTATTAAATGATGACAAAACTAGTCTAAAATACACCTGTATATTGACAGCTCACATTTGTGCGGTATGATCCATAATGCATTAAGTACCTAACATGTATATGAAAAATCCAAGAATTTGAATATAGATCACATGTTATAAAATTCATGTATCAGTCATATCTCATTAGAAAACACAAATAACACATACATAAAAAATGGTAGTCCAATGTCAACAAATGTGTCTCACTAAACAATTCATTATGACATTCACCGTCGCCAGTAGAATGTGGCTAAAGTTGTTTACATGCTACATGTACATGTACTTAAATTGGCCTAGATTATGGTCAGCAGGAGACAGCTATCATCTTCCAGATGTTACTCAGGGGATGAAGCTACTCATAGGGAAATGAAAACATGTGAACTAATGTCAAAGTTTAACAAACATCTTGTGAGATGCCCCACTTTAAATTAACTTGAAGGCCAGATATGTATGGTTTCAAAAGATGGGAAATTTCATTTGTGTTTTATGCTGCCATAAGTAGCTATCAATAGCATAACCTTTTTTCCTGCAAAAAATAAACTTTCCCTTTCGAAAATGCAACAATTCATCTGACTCCACTGCTTTTATTTAAGTTTGGTGCTCACTTTCTTTAATGAAATGTACTTTGTATTTATTGAAGACTCTAGCTGGCTTGCTTTGATAAAGGGTGCATGTGTTTTTTTATTGAAGTCACTGCTAAAGGCCAACATTGGAAGACCAAACAAATGCCTGTTTGTTATTGCAGTAACAACATAAAATAATTGTTTAACATTGACTAAAACTCTTTTTTTCATCTGCTTTATATTGACACAGAACAATCACTGCTTCAAAGGTGTTCAGTGTTCTTTGAAGTTTCAGCAGACTATTTTTCTACGTACACTTTAATTAAAAAGAATTACCTATCATTTGGTAGTTGATCCTGTTCCTGCCTTCTGAGGTTGGTCAACTGTAGCTAGTTTGGTAGCATGACTTTTTGAGTGTATCACAAGATGTCAGCGTAAGTGGATTATGATATAACAGTGCATTGTTAAGATGATTTGTCAAAATGAACAAAGGATTTGCTTATGTGTTCAAGTTTGCAGATTCCTTTCATGATGCCATTGAATTTCTCCACTTCAAACCCAAGACTGTATTTACAAGTTTAAACAGCCAACAATGTTATCACAAAAAAAATCCCCAGATGGTATATTGTTGCCAATATGAAAAAAGAAAAATCACAATTTGTGACAGTGGCAAAGCCCAGTGTTATCCCTGTGTAATGTGTCGAATTTTGAAGAAGTACTAAATCTTCAAGTTGAATAAATTGTGCATTAAAATTTTATCATAGTCAAGCCAGAAAAGTCTTTGAGAAAGGTCACTTTGATATTTCCCTTATTTCATCTCTGACACATAAAAGGGCCTACATTTAAGGACCAGTGGAATTGACCCAGTCATTGTAATGGTATCTTGGCAGAGAGTACATTAGAACTACTGACTGTATCTGTTGTAAAGGACTGCATGTCAAATAATTGATCTTCAAAGGAAAGTTGATTGCATTGTATTCTAGGCTGTCAACATCTGATGAAAGACACGATTATTTTGGGGAAAATTTAAGAACAGTTGCTTTCGACTGGTCAGTTAAAATTAAGGCATACACTTTGGAAGTTATGGGAGTTTAAAATTACCGACCTTACTCAAAATTCTTTAGTCAGAAATTTGCCTTGTGAGAAGACAAAAAGTTCGACTCCATGGGAAACCTAAATGAATAGTGTTTTCCCTCATTAACAAGTAAAGAGGCCAGATAGCTGTCTTGAAAGGAAAAGACAGGCTATAGTGCTAGGACACATGATTGTGTGGAAAAGAAACAGCATTAAGGTATGCAATTTTAATTTCCATGTTATCTTCAATTTTTATTTGTTTGGTTTTATGCAAATGTGTTTGATATGCTTATGATACATCCTATATATTTCATTTATTCAATTTCACAGAAACCTGTTGATATGTTAGAGTAGTTACGCAATTTATTTCTTTAATTTTACAGTTATTAGTTCATTGATAGGATTGACGGATTGCATGTAATCCACATATTCAAATGTGTAGTATTTCATAGGGATTTAAGATGTAATCCACATATTCAAATGTGTAGTATTTCATATGGATTTATGATGTAATCCAAATATTCAAATGGGTAGTATTTCATAGGGATTTATGAATTAATCCAAATATTCAAATGTGTAGAATTTCCTATGGTTATATGAAGTAATTTCCTTTGTCTGTAGGATGATACTATTTATCGTGAGTTAATGATAACTGCATATTTATATATGATTTTGTAATGCTTAAATGATCTTGCAGGTTATTAGTACTGTAAGCTAGAATTTAGTGAATCTTATGCAATAATAATCAAGCATTAATCTTATTGAGTGGAACTGACTAGCTAGATGTAAGAAGATGTATAGTAGCGTATGCTGATATATACAGCGGCATTATTTGTATACATGTATTAAATTTCTAGTCAACCGCTGCAGAAGCAAGGGCGATGAACTGTTTAATTAAGGTCAGACTTGGACGTATATTGCAATAGTCCTTTGTACTAGAGATAACGATGGTACCTTACCTCAAATACAGAAAATTTGTAAGGACCATTAATCGTTAAGGTCACATTATGCCAGAATTTATGCAGTGTGAATAGCTATTTACATTTCTGAATAACGAAAGTAAGAGAATTTTATATATACGGATAGGTGGTGAAACATATAGTACTTTAGTCGTAATCTTGTCATTTAAGGGAACAGCTTTCTATATCCTTCCCCGAGAACCCGATGAGGACAGTCCAAGAGGGAATTCCGCAAATAGAGAGTTCGGAATAGAAGGGTCAGAAGAAGAACCAAGCATACACACTAGACGTGGAATACACAAAGTCAATAGAGGAACGACGCCAGGAGATGCAAGTCAGGCGTGGAAATTGTACTCTTTTCACCACTCATTACTATGATGAATGAATCAGCAAACTGAATACTGCTATTAAATTCCATTAATGTAAATCTGTTGGATTGAAACTGAAATTTAGTTTATGTATTAATTAATTAAAATTTATTTTATTTTTATTATTTAAGGGGGCTCATATTTGTTGTTTCTTCTCAACAGTCTCGCCCAGGTCTCTGTCAATGCTCTATCTATCCACTCACACTGGGCAATAACATCGAGGGAGGTCATCCTCTAGATAACAATCGCCAAAGCAATTAAAGAGGGGACACACACCACACCGACACCCCTTTACACCCTGACTAAACATTTTACATGTTATTTTCATATTTTTAATAAGAAAAAAAATATTTATTGTGTACGAGAAAAATACATTTATTTGAAATTTCAAGAGCCACGCCATGATTGTCTTATATTAGAATTCATATGCGATCTCTTCCACAAACTGATAAAAACATTGTAAACGTTATTTTTCTTACTTTTAATAAGAAAAAATATTTTTTAATGTATGAGAAAAATGCATGTATATGAAATTTTGGGAGCCACACTGCAACTGTGTTATATCTGAATTCGTGTTATGATGGGCTCACAATGTGTGTGTGTGTGTGTTGGATATGGATTAGTTGTAACTACTCAAGTGATACATGATACATGATTTACTTTTCTTATGCCAATATAAAAGAGCATTACCTACCTTTCTTGTTGACACTTGTTAGAACTCTAAACAAATGAGGTCGTGTTGACTGAGAACTGAAAAGTCGGCTGTAAGGTTTAGCCAAAATTAAACCAATTACAGCTGATCGCAGGGATGGTAATATCATCTGGACTGGTTCACATATCTGAAAACAGAGTATTATGGAAAGGAGTTCATCAACAATGACAAAATTAATATACCAGAGGTCTCAGACTTAAAACCTGCACAAATCATCACTGTAGTGCATCCTGATTAAAGTGATCTATTATTTTGACCTTTTATTAATTATTAATTAATCTTGACATGGGTCAAGACAATCTGAGAAATAGTTATAATGATGTGTGCTGATGCATATTTGCATTCTTGAATTACATGCAAGACCAATAATCAATACCAAACACAGAAAATGCATACCATACATACTTGCTTCACATGTCAAGTCAAACTGCAAACAACAAAGATCCTGATCTGCCATAGCATAATGCACCTGCAGACCAGAGTGTATGTTTTTTCTACTGATTACACCTGACAAACTGCACAGACCCAGATTTGCTGGCACATTATGTGATGGAAGATCTGGGTCTGTGCAGTTTGCAGTTGGACTTTACTTTCAAGTGATTAAATAAGGTAGATAATGAACAAGACCAATAATGAACACCATACATGTAAACTACATACATCACTCTACATATTTTTCAAGTGCACAAGGTCCTTTTGAATATCTCATTAAAAGATTAAACAGCCAGATCACTCTGGTTGTCTTCACCATAGCAGACTAAGTAGTAAGATCACTTTTGTCAACTTGACATATAGGAAACTAAAACAGCCAGATCAATTTGGTTGAATTCACCTATAGCAGATTAAACAGCCAGTCTCACTTTTGTCGAATTCATCTATTGCAGATTAAATAGCCAGATCACTTTTGTCGACTTTATGTATAGCAAACTAAACAGCCAGATCACTTTGGTTGAATTCATCTATATCAAATTCAACAGCCAGATCACTTTGGTTGACTTAATGCATACCAAATTAAACAGCCAGTTAGATCACTTTGAGGGGCCCCGAGTGGTTGAGTGGTCTAAAGTGCTCACCGTTTCAGATCAATGCTATCTCACCTCTGTCTGCGTGGGTTCGAGTCTCGGGCTCGGCTAACGTGAGTACATGAGAAAGCTTGCCAGTTGTTTCTCGTGGGTTGGTGGTTCTTCCCGTGGTTTTCCTTCCTCCACCAATTATACTGGCTGCCATGTATAGCCTATCTTGTGCTGAAAAATGGCGTTAAACCCTACAACAACAAGATCACTTTGTCAACTTTACGTACAGCAAATGAAATAGCCAGATCACTGATCTACTTTATGTATAGCAAATGAAATAGCCAGATCGCTTTGGTCAACCTTATCCATAGCAGATAAAACAGCCAGATCACCTTGGCTGAATTCATCTGCAGCAGATTAAACAGCCAGATCACCTTCACTGAATTCATCCATAGCAGATTAAACAACCAATCCACCAATTTGGTCAACTTCACCATAGTAGATAATCATAAGGCTATCATTTACAAAAGGTCACAAAGTATTTCCTCTAAATTTCAATTTTTAACCAAAGACAATTTAAATTAAGGAACACATTGCATCTTCACAAGCCATGGTTTCAATATGTTAACCTATCTAACTGTATTAGTGTAATTAAGTGTACATTGGATAATGAAGGCTAATTGGATCCTTGGCTAATGAAGATGAGTAGATGTGATTAGTGATGAGCTCATTTTTTTTCTTATTCTTTACATAAAAATAAAGATCACAACAATACATTAGTACTTGTCAATAGAAAAAAAAACATTTTTCTTAATACTTACTTTTCAGCTATCTTCTTTTTTTAAATTTCTTTGATTTAGTTTGTGGTTTTGTGGGTTTGATGCTATATTTTATCACATGAAAGGTTTTGTGGGTTTAATGCTATATTTTATCACATGAAATGTTTTGAGGGTTTAATGCTATGTTTTATCACACGAAAGGATATACATGGCAACCAGTATAGTTGGTGGAGGAATACTACCCAAGAAGACCCTGGGAAAAACCAGTGACCCACAGGAAGCTACTCGCAAGCTCTCTCGCATACCCATGTTGGCTCCAATTTAGTAATCACAAGCAGTGTTATGCAAGGGTTCTTCAATGACATTACACTGGCCTGAGTCATAGAATTTTCTGACGAAGGGGATAATACTTTATCACGTAAATTTAAACTCATGCTAATTATTGATGAACTGAGTCAGAATTTTCAAATACTGAATAACTCATCATGCTTATGTGACCCAGCTGCATGTTTGTCTTGAGTGAGCACACGAGTGAGTGATCAATCAGTGCACTAAGTGCATGAATGGGATGACAACATTGAGCATCAGACATCTAATAAAAGCCATAGGCACCTGTCCTATCGGTTTGGGATGAACGATATCTTACTCATTTTGTAATGATTACTATTCAAGAGAATATTTAGGGTCTTCATGTCTGGTAGGTTATCATTTATGTGTTATCGTGTTGATATATTGAAATACCAGTGGGAGGGTTGTGTATTGTTCTGTATCATGTTTGTTTTGTTCTGTTTTAGTATTGTATATTTAAGTATTTGTTCTGTTTCATTGTAGATTTTTCTTTTATCCCATATGCTTTCCTGACGGATAATAAACCCCACAACCTGCAAGTGTATTTGTTTCCTTTTATGCAATGCCCTGCTCACACTTATATTATATTATATTGCTACTCTTCCAGTTGCACAAAAGACCATCATGTCACTGTAATTTCTGGCTGTTAATAAAAAAAAATACTGCTAGTCCTCATGCACAAACCACTCAATAGTTCATTATGGGCAGGCATCGTGTACATAGAGATATCTACTATGGTAGATTTAGATTTGTTTTTTTTTAATCTACCCTACCATCATTACTTGATTACCTGTCCAGTCCAACTATAAACAACACAGACCCTGATTTGCCATTGCATAATGAACTTGCAGATCAAGGTCTATGATTTTTGTTATACTGATTAGTCCTAACAAAATGTATAGTTGGACTCATAAGCAAGTATATTCAGGACTTAGAAATGGATCTGTCAAAAGAAAGAAAAACTTGCCTGCATATGGCAGATTATGCTGCCTTGTAAGAGGTTTGTAGGTGATAAATGATGTATATACAGAATGTGTTAAATACACTTAGGAAATCAGAGTGCATTCTTTTCTGATCAAAATACACAGTTAAATAAAGCTACTAAACTCAAAACTATCTGCAGTGGTCACTTCATTAACACATAAAAATGTGTTAAATACCTTGGCATGTATATTGATGAATTTTTGTCTAGGAAAACTATAGCCTATAACATTATTAGAAAGTTAAGTTCATGCTGAAAATTTCTCAACAGACATTCTGCCCCTTAAAACATGATAAACATTGATTCGGTGTCACTATGGCTACTCATGCTCAATTCAGCATTCTGGTACATATATATATATATATGTAAAACAACTCCACCCTCCCACCCCAAAAAAACCCCCACTTCAGACCTTGCATAATTTAGATTCTTGAAGAACCTGGGTCACAGGACCAGAATTCAACTATCTGAGCAACTATGTATTGTCACGTTAAATGTCAAGCAACTAAGACTGAACCATATCTTCAAAACTTTTCATAATAAATTTTCATCCTTCTTGTCTAATTAATTTGAGTGCACATAGGGCCAACACAAACATACAAGATCTAGGGACTTTAATTTCACTGTTCCATATGTGAACAGAGTTTTAAGAACCACGCTATATTATAATGCTATAAAAGAATGGAAATCTCTTCCAATCTCACTTAAAACTATTTTACCATTACCCACCTTTAAAGTTGAAGTGAAAGAACTCTATGACACACAAGTATCAACTGAAGAAAACAGTGCTTTTTTTTATACCACTACAAGTGTGTAAGTAGGATACAATTGCAGTAGTACATATCAGGCTATAATATATATCTATATTCTACTTTTAGAGTGCAAGCTAGTGGCAGATCCAAAAATATTGTTGGGGTTGGGTGGGGTGTAAACAAGAAGGTGTGGGAGCTGTGGGACAGAACCCCAGTAGAGGTCCAGCCCACAGAAGCTCCTGCATTTCAATCATTTCCAATGCAAAATTGTAACCATCTAACTGTAAAGAAAACTTACTCTAGCAAACATTATGGTTTGTTCACATTCATTTTAGGAGAAGGGGAGGTCAGAATCTGCTCTGGCTCTGCCCCTACCACCACCACCACCAATCTGCTTCTGTGGATACCCCATATAATATTAAGATGTCTCCACTCTAGCTACTACTATTGTTTGTTTGTTAGATCTGTGACTGGGTATGCTAATTTATTATTATTTTTTTAACTAAATGTCTCTCATCTACAGTATTATGGCTTATTTGTTTCATCACTGAACCCAATATCTTTATTAAAGCAAGGACTCCTTGGGTAACAAGTCTGTAAGACTTTAATAGGTCATTTTGGATATCTTACGTTTTTTTTCTTCCTCTAATTTATTACACTTTGGTCTTTAGTTAATCTCTTATCTGACACCGTAAATAGGTACATACACCAAAATGCAATTTTTCAATGTTTTGCTATGGACAATAAAATTGTATTGTCTTCTTGAAGAACATCGATATCTATACTAAATTTTGTACAACTTTAAAAATTGTTCATCCAGGTGATGCAATGTTTAAAAATTATTAATTCAAATGCAACTATGTCCTATTAATAATATATTTCATTAAATTGTCAATTAATCTTGTTCATGTTTGATCCTTCCAGAATAAATACCACCACTACTACTATGCCATGTTTCCCACTCAAAATGTAACCCTGATCCAAAATTTGCGTAGAAAAAAATAAAACTCTATTTAAGGCAGTCATTGAATTCCTACCCCCAACTTCAGTATGGATTACAGTCCGACAACATTGATCTCCATGGTCAGAAAAAGAAAAAAAAAAAAAAAAGCGGAGACCTACTTGCTAGTCTTTCCCCGACTATCAGTATATCCCCACCACCACTTGTATAGTGTGTGCACCCCCCCCCGCCAACCACTGGGGCTCGTATCGTTGCTTTCAATGTAACTATCAATCATACATATTGTATAAAATATGACTGACAGTTAAATTTTAAGCAACGATACGAGCACCTCTGCCGCCTTCCACAGGGGCTCGTATCATTGCTTACAATTTACTTGTCATACATGTACTATATAATAACTACATAGGTATTATATAGCACATGTATGACAGGTAAATTGTAAGCAATGATACGAGCCTATGCCGCCAACAGGGGCTCTTTTAGCGGCGGCACGATTTACCCAAATACACCCAAATATACCCAAATACTGCCCAAATATACCCAACTACTGCCCAAATACTCTCAAATACTGTCTAGAAACAAGCACGTGATGCATTTACTACTAAAGAAATGTTTTAATTCATTGCAATGTGAAGTTCTGGGTCAAAATGAAATACATTAAATTACTAAAGCAATTAGAAATTCTTTGTATGAAATGTAACGAACATCTCCAATTTCCATTTGCTCGGAAATTATCGACTGAGTCCGGGACGACATATATGTTCCTAATTTGTATACTTAATTGCAGATATCTATATTCTAGAATAAGCTTAATTTTTATTTGTGGGCACACCTTTGACATTTAGATGTAATTAGCTATTGGCCTCGAGTATGTCCCTCCCCCATGGCTCTTTGTTCGAAAATTCAAAGGCATTTATGTGTTTGTGTTCCGACCCTCTAATATTCACGTGTTGTTTTTTCAGTAAATAATCAAACAGAAGTTTGAAACGAAAATGTATTTATATGATCGTTTTTGTAGCGGTGGTTTCTCTTAATTTGCTACTTTCTTGGATGAGTCGTTCTCTGAGGATCCTGTATATACAGACCCCTTATTTCCTCCTCTCCCAATTCTTGATAGCTTTATTCTATAAAATTAATAACTTGTTATATGTTATGTACTATCACCCATTGACATATTCTTCTTACTGTCCATGTTTGCTATGTATATGCTATAACGTTTTGTCTGCTATATAGTTTCTGTGACTGGACTGGACTTTGTGTAGTCAAATTTGTTCTTTTGGTAATTTGGTGTTTATTTCTCCATGAAAAGATATATACTATGATGATCAATATATATATATATATATATATATATATATATATATATATATATATATATATATATATATATATATATATGCATGCATCGTTACCTTTGGCTTTAATCCTTGGATGCATGCATATGTATACACAAATACTGCAAAATATGCCCTAATACTTCTGAAGACCTCCCAAAAGGTATATTTAAATGCTACTGAAACATGCCAATACTATCCAAATGCTATAAAATATATTTAAATATACCCAAATATACTCGGATGTTTCTATTCTATCTCATAACTTCAGTCTTTATTTTCATAGGCCTGATGATTATTTCTTTTTTTGTGTCAATTCAAGTTGTATTTTCCGCTGCTGAGTATGTTCGGCAGTTTGTTTTTACCATTTTATGCAATTTCCGACAATTTAAATAACTTTAATTCGTCCTAATTATTGCGTGTTAAATGTTAATGTCGGCCATTTCTAATACCTAAAATAAACTCGTTAACTTAATTGATCAAGGGTAGAATTATCATATCTTTCTGCTATTCAAATTGTCATGTGAAGTCATTATCTGATAATTGACAGTCATGGGCTGAATTAATGACATCATCCTTAGTTTTTTCGAGTTCTCTGTTGTAATGGATAAGCAACTGTATTGTGAAAGGCACAATACTGCGCAGTTTTGGTAACTTTTGACGCTGTAAAGGTGATTACATTCATATAAAGGTGTAAATGTAAAGTCAAATTAGAATTAAAATAAGGTTATATTTTATCTTTTATTAAAGTGGCGAAATACATTAAAATAGCGATTATTTCCCAACTACAGATGTATCTGTCATACATGTAGCAATAAAAGCAGTTACAACCTTACATAATTTATCTGTTGTCCATTCAGCTCTTGGTCTTTTCTGTTGGCCCGGTTTTCATCCGGCCATTTGGACATAGCTGGACTCAGCTACTGTGGCGATCGGAGCAGCAAGAAATTTCTTGAAGTGTTTTCCTTTTCCGTTACACTCTTTGAGTGCCAGGTTTGTTTGTCCAAAAGAAATGAAAGAGACTGACCAAAAAGCCTGTAGATGCCAGCACCACACAAAGCTCGATGTAGGTCTATGATCTGCATTTTTGTAACGGAAGACAACCTGTCTACAAGTTCTGGGAGCTTTAGCTGTTTCCACTCAGTTGCTTGTTTTAAGCGATTGTTCAGGGACTCTGCATTGTTATTGGTCCATAACTTAGAAATGATATTTGCTTTTAATGGTTGATAAACATGTTTTAACATTTTCCCTTTGAAATGTGTTTCATAATATGTTTTAAATCTCGGATATTTATTGAAATATACTGAGAGGTTGTTTTCTCGCTTTGAAAACTCGAGGTTGTCTTTACTAAAAACTAAGCCGTATTTGTCTTCACTGAAGATTATATTTATAATCTTCTCCCTCTCTTTATCATCAGAACCAGTTTTTTTAAGAAAATGCCTAATGTTATCTTTCAGATGTTTGGTACACAGCAGATAATTTGCTTTGGGGAAATTGTTTGTTAAAGAATTTCTTATTGCTTTCTCATCATCGGTTCCAAATGTCAAATTTTGTGAGTTAAGTTTTTCTCTAACATGTGAAAAGAAATGGTGATAAGTACGCTGCTCACCATCCCAGTGAAGACAAAGAGGTCCTAGAAAAATTGGACACTGGTTAGATTTTCTGCTAACCACGCTTCTGTTCTTACAACACATTGTTGTTACAAACACTTTACAAAGATTAAACGTTCTGTCGATGCCAAGCACACTTCCTTCCTCCCCAAAACAGTTTTTCTTCAAGTCTAATATTTGATCGTCAGTGTACAAAATTATAATTGGCTGTTTTCATTTCGTCATTGTAACTCCCTGGACGAAAGGGTTGTCATGTAGATCTCCGATTATTGTCAATATCTCGTCCGCAATATTGTTTCCATGCACCCTCTGAGGTATTTCCTTTTTGTTTTCTCTGTGGATTTTTTCCTGGAGTTGGCGACCTGATTTAGGGGCCATGAAACTGTCATCATCAGCCATCTTG
>JAECUM010004527.1:0-18269 GCA_016617855.1 Megalonaias nervosa
TTCTTTACAATATATATATATATATATATATATATATATATATATATACTTTCTTATATATATATATATATATATATATATATAATTTTTAGAGATATTTGGTAAAAAGGTGGCATCAAAAGTAGTATCCTTAAAATCGTGTGTGATTTCAACAATGAAATCATGATCATGAAGAAAAATTGTTCTTATTCCTTCAACAATGATAAAAAATGCATTTAGAAGGAAAGCAGATTAATAGTTGCATGGATTTTGCTTTCTAATAGAAGAACAAGAAAAACCTTCTGAATATCAGATAGTGAACAAACGATGCGCTATGGATAAAACCGAAATAATTACGTGCATGCACTTAAATAACAGTCCCGAGTAAAAGACCTGCAATAATATGTTATTATTACTATACCCATATTAAGAAATGAAGCTGTTGTGCATTTTTACAGTTTTAGCATAATCATATCAACGGGTCTGTAGGGTACTTCTACTCATTTTAATTCACTAGCATCGAAAATCAAACTATCTAAGATATGATATAACACAGCTCCTTATGATGTTTTCCCGCAAAATTTAAATAAAGGTGCAAAAATTGCCTGGTACAAAGAGCATAACTGCATCGGGAATTTCAGTGAAGACGTCTGTTTTTTAATATCGCAAACCCTCTTTGCATTCAATAAAGACAAGTAAAACACCTCACAATATTTTTACTCAACATAAAGGTAACTGAAACAGAACAGAACCTACACTGAATTAAGAATCAAATTTTATCACATAGTCGGTACACTTTGCCTATAGTGTGTGCAGTTTAATATTTTGATATTATAGCTTGTGAACATATCACATTATGTGATTCCGATTGGTCCAAATAAGCCCATGAAATTATTGTGCAGTATTCTCTTTACTGATTGGCTGTGATCGTAGGAAAACTTTTTCAACCACGCCTTCTGGAATTTTTTGCTTTCATTGATCATTTTTGGCCCCATTTTTTTGATTCGACTCACAAAAGGGAACCGGGGGAAAATGGTCTGGTCTGTTTTAATATTGCCAATTTACCCCCATACCAGTTTGTTATGTCATGTATACTATATCATGACATGAAAAATGGCAAAATTTCCAAGAAAAGAAGAATAACAACAAGTAAAACTACCGGTATCGCTCAGATGATAGTTAGGGTGGGGATGGGGATGGAGGGGCGGTATATCTTGTAGCATGGAATCCACCCTATATGCAAGCTTGGTTTAAATGTGAACTTACTGAAGTAAATAAGCTCACCTTTGGTCACAGAAGAATGTAGACATAAACCGGTCTCCCCAACTCACAGAACTTTATCCAGCCACAGCATATTTACGCGGTAAATATGTGATGCAAGGTCGACTCAAAAAGAGAATTGTTTACGTCTTCTGTACAATATAATGTTCCAAATCAAACACTGCAAAGATCCAGTCACAAATGCATTACAGTAAATATGCATATTTCTGCATCTAGTAATCTTCTTTTCACAAAAATATCGCAAAAATATAATGTTTAGTTGTGATGTGGAATTTCAACGTATACACTGGCACTGTGTTGTGTGGGCCAACTCAAACCGGTACTGTGCACCGTATCAAACAATGTGACATCACAAACATTGGACATTTTGTGTTGACAAATGTTTTGTCTTTTTAAAATGTTCTTTTTATTTGAATGGACGCTTATTATTTGATTTATAGTTAGCAAAAATGTATAATATACTATTTCAACTTTGTTTGGGACTAATTTTTACGTACAACAAATGAAAGGTACAGCGTCTGTCAGAATGAACGAAATTATTCATTCTTGTTTCTATCTAAATAACTTCTACTGAAATAAAACTATGTCATAAAAACAGTCTCAAATGGGTAATAATTTAATATAAAAAATTTATGAAACTCGTTAAATAATTTCTAGCTTTTTCTCGCCAAGGCTCGCAAAATCTGGACATTATTCAACTCATTTCATACATTCAATATTAAATCGCTACCCATTTGAGATCCTCTATATCTTTTTTTTAATCTATATGTGCTGATATTGGTCCAACGAAACAAAATACGAGCAGACTGCAAACAAAAAATAAAGATAACGAATCATCTTCAATTTGAAGAAGGGCTTTTTTCCTCTAAAAATAACTAATTAAACTGACACTTCAGTCTAAGGCAGATATACCCGATACATCCAGGATGACCTTTTAAGCATACGATACTATCAAATTTGTGACCCCGATAATAACGTGGATTAAAAGTGCAAGTACTTCAGCGATCGATATCCGTTATTTTAAACCGGTTCAAGTCTTACCTAATAATAATAGTAAAGAATCGCTTCTAATAGAGCTATATTGTTTCTTGTGACCTTAGGTTTCATTCTGAAGTATTTCTGTAAAATACAATTAAAAACCGATACAAGCACCATTAACCAAGATCTTAGTACATCTTTCATAAACGCAACTTGATAAAGATCACTTGCCTATGTAATACTTCAATTTCTTGAAATTTTGCTTTTAAGGCGAAAGACGAGTAGAATGTTTTGTAGGTGTGGCAGTTGATTGAAAAAAAACTCCTTGTTCTAAGAGCCTTTATATCGTCACACTTTGGTACAACATAATATCTAAAAAAAAGGCCTTCTGGTGGCTTAAGCTTTCACTCTAAAATTGTGTTCCATAAAATGGAATAGAAAACAAAGAGAACTTTTTATACACATGTAGCGGAGACAATTAATCGGATTCAAGGCCAAAATCGATATTAGTTTCATTTTTATATACATTGATTGCTATCAAAATGTATCCTGTCATACACTGTCATGCTTCCAGTACTTTATATCATCACAAGACGCCAATTTTAACTATGAATCGTAATATTGCAATTAATGGATTTTTTTTTTTTTTTTAAAGAGTTGAAAACCTTCACATATGATATATTAATGTTCAGCATGGGACAAAATTACTAAAAGATAAGCTAAGTTAAATTCTTATTGGGATCACATTCCATGGGCAATCTGGTGCTAATAAAATAACTTTACGTTGCCTCCTTCAAGATAATAATGTTTGAAGACATACACATATGTAACAGCTACCAATACGACAATAGCAAACATTCTGAATAGTTGATTTTTCTCACACATAAAAGAACAAATGCCTTGAGCATTAAAGATAGAAATGAATCTTTTAAATTGGTTCAGCGCAAACATGATCAGAAAATGTATGCACTGTTCATGTCTCTGTAAGCAAACAATATGTTATCGGGCCTGTGCTGGAAGTAGCATATTTAAGTTACCTAAGCGTTGATATCTTGTCCATGTACCGCGCGTACTTGAGGCAGTATTTATCGTTACTATCAGCAGTGTCATGGCATATCTACGTAATATTATCATACCTACAGAATATTAGACGTTAAGAGTCTGAATAGATAAATGACATTAATTAACTTAATCTAACAAGCATGTATGATACAGTTTGGACGCCTGGGATGACTGGTCGTCTTTAGATCATTGACTTTGATTCGCTTTGTCAGCAGCAGTTGTCTCGATCAGCAACTACAACAATAAATTATTCTGTCGAACGTAAAATGAATAATTATCTCATGGTGGCTTCTGCTATATAAAAATTTGTTTTTTTACTTCGTGTGAAGACAATACTGAATGGACTGTTGACGTTCAGAAGTTAATAATCCTCAAATAGAAGATAGTTGTATAAAATTATGTAAGTTTATTTAGACACGGAATACAACGCCAATGAATATGCGGCTCAAACATTCCATCTTATGCTTGACATGTTCACATTGTTTACGTTGTAGCTAGTGAATATGGGACTGAATAAGAAAACAGTCTAAAAGGCAAGATACCTATTGCGTTTGTACGAAACATTCATTTAACGTATCTAAATGCAACGAAGTAGAAACAGAGCTTCATCGGGCTCTCTACTTGTAACATTTTTATGCACCTCATTTGGCAGAATGGACTTTCCTAATTATGGTTACGATCTCTCAAAACGGTCAATTGTTTGGAAGCTCATATTCAAGATTTGTAGAATTTGTTCAAAACTGGACTTGTTTTCGGCCAAAATGGACAAAAAATACATGCCTTTATTAAATATTATTACGGACCACTCCGGTGGCCTAAGTGGTTAAAGCATCCGCCTCGGATGTGGGAGGACGCGGGTTCGAACCCCAGTCGAGTCATACCAAAGACGTAAAAATGGTACTTGCAGCTGCCTCGTTGGCACTAAAGGTTCATGTTAGGACTGGTCGGCCTGGTGTCAGGATAATGTGACAATTTGGGACATGATGCAACACGTCTGCGGCATGATGCTCCGATGCTAGACATCCTTTAACTAACACACTGCAGACATGATGGCGATAAGATTCAAATTGTTAAAGCTATGTTAAAATATCCAAAAACACAAACACACAGTGATCTTATTACGTGTACTATATTTACAATTATGCTAAACATAGGTCATAACTGAATGAGTCTAAAGTTTAGACTGATAAAATATGGTAATATTTAAGCTATTATTCCAGACCGACAAGAACGAAAGGAAGCATATGTCCCACGGTTTTATGTGATAAATATCAGCGTGAGTAATAAAAATCTGAACTGGTGGTGTAAAGTTAAAAGTCAAATTGAGACTAGAGCTTCCTTACAAACATAGCATTAAAACTCTGTTATGAAGGTAATTTTCTAGAGATATCGGAAAGACAGTAAAATTGTTACCATTAGGATCCATTGAGTTGAACATGTTGCATAAAGTGCAAAGAGGATTAGACGGAAGTAACGAAGGGATGATTACTTCGTTCAGCTAGGTAGCTCTTCCGATATCTTAAAATGCCTACCGTTGGCAGCTCTTCTGCATTTTCATTGGCAGGTGCGTGTTACATAAAATTATGTTATGGACAGTACAATAAAACTAGAAAATATTATAAATTAATAGAGACGTGACATTGTCAATGACATCTCTTTGTTATGAAGTCTCTAAACATTTGTAGTCCATCACTAAAAAAAAACAAAACAACTCCTATGAATATATTTTTTAAACAAAAATAGGTAACACGGACATTGGTGAGGTACATGGAATTTTTAGCGACCCGTATGGAATGACGCTAAGTCAAGACAGAGCTCACCGGGGCTCAGCGCATGCACCGCTCATGTTAATTTCGTACTAACCTTGTATCATTTCCATACCGGGGTACTAACCATGGAAAGAATAATGTTAATTGTTTATAAGTTACGCTCAGACAATGGCCCTTATCCTTACGTCATAGGTTTTCAAAATGTAAACAAACTGAAAACCGACCATCTTAAAAGGCTGTGGAAAAAATAATTACTGAATATTATCAGGATCATATGTTGAGTTTGTGTCTGTGGAAAACACAAATGAAACACAACATACAAATTGATATATACCTGAGGTCTTTCATATATGGTTGCATTCGTATCAACGTGTAAATATGTATACATTATAAATCGATACTGAGGATGTCAAACATTGTTTTCAAATTAATTTTTTACATGCTATAAGGGTACTCCTCTCCTTATTGTATATGGTTCACAGAATGTATTGATATCTGCAAGTTTTACTTCGTTGATAAAGAGAACGTTAGAAAACACCATCGATTCTGTAATGATTTCAGGCTAATTCTACTAATATCTTTAACATATCGGCAACAGCTACTCCACATAAAATAAATGTTCTAGCCATATAACATGATCTCTATATACATTTATCAAACTGTCTTATATTCCAGCCATGTCTACAAAAACATTGAGATTTCACACGAGCAAAAATATTAGAATGTATCAATATCATTGTCAAAAATTTAACTCAATTTTAAATTCATAGACATAAAGGAAAGTCCCGGGAGATTCTTACAGACGATAAACCAATAACACTTGCAACCAGACATTGAATTCAGTGTATATTTATATTAAAATGGTTATAAAGCCTGCAGACAACCTACAAGTGAAAATTGACGCAAACTGACATACACAGTCACCACGAAATGGAAATATTTTCGGTCGAAATTGGAGTCAACCACAGATCAAATCCAGATCCCTCATGAAATTAGCCGAAAAAAAAAAATGTGAGAACTGGGCGCGATATAGTATTATTTGTTTAAAAGGGTACAGCCTGGATCTGTCACTATCAAAGCTTAGCCAGAAAGAGTTCTCGCAATTGACAATGTTTCACTTTGAGTCTGCTTTAACATTTATTACGCTTTACCAGGAAGCGACATCTCAATGTTGACCTTCTGATGAATACGTGGTTTTGTCTTTTAAGCTTGAAAATATGTAAAATATACATAATTATGTAAGGGATGGTCGCTTAAAATGTATCCAGTAAGCCTTATCAATATTTCTTGCGACAACACATTTATTTATTTTAAAGATTGGAACCATAATATTTAAACCTATTGTGCTATTAATGAAAAACAATTTCTATTGTGTTTTTCATGTCTTGAATTCATTAATGTTCTGTGCCTATTAAGGAGGAACAATAAAAGAATAAAGACAATGAAGGTAAACAGTTGCATTTTCTAAGCTAATGGAGGAGATTAGCGGGAAAAGTAAAACTAGTAGTGCTAGTAATCATAGCAATAAACGTAGTAGTACTTGTTGCAGAGTAGAAATATAATAAAGGAAGAAGAATGCTGAATAATTGCGGCAACATTAACAACTGCCACCAATAGCATGGTAACAGCAAAGTAGAACGAGAAGACAAAATAAAAATACAAACATTTTGGTGTCATTAGGAATTTTAGAATCTCTCTCTCTCTCTCTCTCTCTCTCTCTCTCTCTCTCTCCCATAATCATAATTCATTTTTATGAGGTGCAGACCCTCATCGTTATTGCCGGCATATATTTCCCTTAGGAAGACGTTGCATGTCAGAGGGTGTTATACATCATGGTTAATACAAAGAACATTGTTGTTTAAAAAAAAGTCTGCGGTGCAATATCGATCCTTGAACCCAAGCCCTTCTGATATTAGCAATGAGTTATGTAACCAATGAGTTTTGTAACTTGGTTCGACTTTCATTGGTTATTGTCACAGAGTAGTTTATATTAAGTCTGCAATAAGGCTTCTTGTTAAATTACAATATATCATGATCATTGAAATTCATGTAATAATCTAGGTTTCAACATGGTGGCCAGAACCGTAGAGCACAATCAACTCTTTCGTTACACTATTCAAGTTGGAAATGTCCCATTAGTATTATGAATGTACAGCAGTTTGTCGCATCTGAAGTAATTTATAGATGATCGGAAACTATTGGAACCAACCACGAAGATTATACCAAATAATGAGGTTGTGTAAAGGTGTCATTTGCCTATAATTACAAAGTTTTTTAAAGCTTTTGTAACAAATATTTGAATTGGTTACACTCGCATTATGTAACTCTGAAACCGTTTACATTTTTAGCACACGAGCGAAATTACTCTCAGAATGTGCTTTCAAGTTTTCTATAGTTAGCCAGAAAGCCACGTAAAATTCTATAAATAATCAGACAGCCACATGAAATTCTATAGCTAGACAGCCACGTAAAAGTTAAGGGCAATAATCCTATTACGCATATATAAATGTAAAAGTCAATGTAGATTACTGACTTCAAGATCTATAAAACTACGTGTAAGTATACACATTTAAACACTATTGATGTCAACATTTGAACACTCTTAACACATCGTGGAACTGGTCCAACCTTATGCAAAGGCCAGCCTAATATTTTATGTTGTACCGCCCTCATCCTAGTGGAAAAAGCTGACTGAATCTCTTTTCGAAGCAGATTTGTAACCTTCAGAAGTATAGAAATTCGATAGGTGGCCTCCTGACTCTTCTTGGAGATTTCAACTTTTACTGTCATTGTTGGAATCCCATACACATCAAAACTCCTTGATTCTATTCACATATTAACCTCACATAGTCAGTTACCCAACCCACTAATAAACATGGTCATTTTAGACTCGATTATTGATAGGCCTGATATTCTACAGTCTTCTTTGGTGTCCCACGAACTTGCATCAGATACGTCTGTATCATATGACATCATATGCCATCTCAACGTACCAGTCCCTCAACCCCTGTCTTTGTTTGCTTCCAAGAGAAACCTCCGTATGATAAATAGAACCCGACTAGTGCATGATAACCAAGCAAACGTAACAACGTCTTTACATCCTACAGCATGAGAACTTTATAAGTGCTTGTATTTATTGCTTGAGAAACATTCAGAGTATCAATTCAAAAACTCTCTCTTAGTGTTTAAGACCAGTTTCGCACTGCTATAAGAGAACTCTCTAAGGCTCAGTGGATTTGGTTTTCTAACATTTGGTGCATACAATTTGTGATAAAGAGCACACTGAAGTCATGTGAACTTTATCCGGTTCCGACATCTCTGCTGCTCGAGTGCATAGACTCATATTGCCTTTACTAACCAATGGTAGCAAAACTTTTCTAATATTCAGGGAATTACCATCATTGTGAAGCCTCGTTTCAAGACACTGACGCTTGACCCTAACGAGTAAACGCTTTCTCGCATCATTCATCTCATCTGAATTTCAAATAGTCTTTTTAGCAATGTACAGTCTGCATATCGACTTCGCCATAATACTGAAACTACCCTTCTGAGAGTAGTTTACTACTTTCTCTTTGCTTTGGATGGTGGAAAGGTTGCAGTTCTCACTCCTCTTGATTTGTCTGCGGTATTTGACACAATAGACCATGATATTTATTACTTCACGGTCTCTAACATGTATTTGATATTCACAATTCAGAATGACTCTTGTTCAAGTCATACTTAGTCAACAGGACACAAATTGTGTCCGTAAATGAAAACATTCCAACCCAGTTGATCTATGTTTGGTTTTCCACAAGGCTCTGTTCTCGGCCCCGTTCTTTTCATTCTGTACACTCAGCCGCTCTCAAGTGTCATTGATCTACATCCGTTGTAAGCTGATGACACTCAAATATGCAAATTAAGCTGCCAAACTGAAGCTGAGGCTACCGTCCAAGGTATAGAGAGGTGTATTTCCGATGTCAAGTCATGAAGGACATGAAACAAGCTGCAGATGAACAATGACAAAACTGAAGCCATCATGATCAACACGCAAAAACTATCTCATTCACATCCCTTACCTCAAACACTAAGTACCTGAATCACCAAAATTAAATTCACACAGTCAGGACGAAACCTAGGTATCACTCTAGACAGTACTCTCTCATTACACCAATATGCCGTGAACATATTCAAGGCTGCATATATGGAGCTGAGACGCATCAGCTCCATTCGCAATTTTTATTGGGGTTGATTCCACTAAAACACATTCCTTAGTACTTTGAAACCCGGACTATTGTAATTTACTTCTATATTTTTGTCTCAGTATCTACTAGAGAAACTTTAAAAAGTTCAAAACACAGCTTCTAGGATTTTCCTTAGAGTATGAAGAACCGAGTTACCTCCCACTACTCTGTAACCTCCGCTGAATATCCATTTCGATCCAGAATCAAAGACATTTCGTTGACTGGCTCCAGTCCAATACACCTTTCTAACCTCACCTATGTGGACACCTCATCTAGAAACATAGGCTCCTCTTCCGACACTCGTATTCTTATTGTTCCCACTGTTAAAAGTAACCGTTCATTTGCTTACCAGGGTCCATCTACGTGGATCGAATTGCCCATTGAATTTAGACACTGTGATCTCATCAAAGCGTGCTCTTAAAATTCTTAAAATTCGACTACATGAACATACTTAAAGACTTAATAATGTTTACTTCCCTAATTATTGTCAGCATATTTTTGTATTGTAATTTCATGATGCTTGTTATTGTAATCTTTATATTTTTATGTGTTATCTAATATCGTAAAGCGCTTAGAGATTCTAACAATTAGACGCTGTTCTAAGTCCAAACTATTATTATTATTATTATTATTATTATTATTAAACAGGAAGTTAACAGGTATAAAATGCCATACATACATTACATACCAGAACATATGTTTTATCTATCCCTGCTCATTTTTGCTACACTATGAGTCACACTCACCATGAATAAGGGGACAAGCGGTCACATTTGATCCATCTTAAACTGAGCATGATTTAACTGGAAAGGAAACGGTGCAGATTCAAGGGTACGTAAAAAAAATTCTCTGTTAGATGCTTGCGGTCGATTTTATTTGTTGAAATCGATGGCGATTAACCTCGATAAAACATCTGTTGAAATCGAGAGTAATTAATCTCGATAAAAACATGTTGAAATCGAGAGTAATTACCCTCGATACAAACATCTGTTGAAATCGTGAGTAATTAACCTCGATAAAAACATGTTGAAATCGAGAGTCTTTAACCTAGATAAAAACATCTGTTGAAACTGAGAGTAGTGAACGTCGATAAAAACATCTGTTGAAATCGAGAGTAGTTAACCTCGATAAAAACATGCGGCAGAAGAATGAATGCTCAACTACCAGGATCGTTTCCTCCCCCGACATGGGTCGCAACCCACGGCAAACAGGTTGCCTCTACTTAGTCGCCTCTTAAGACAGGTAGTGAGGACATGTCGGGCCAATTCTACAATCATGGACCCGCAGGGGGGCATTTCCTACAAGGATTTTAAGGAGGTGAAGGTAAATACTTATTTATTATATATATGTCCGTAAAGGATTATCTGGTACCAAAGTTAGGTAACGAAGAAAACATTTCTTTTTTTTTTTCTGAAAAGAATAATAGAAAAAATAATTTGTAATTGGCGATTACCTTTGCCTAGCGGATAACAACACCTGCTTCTTTCTTACACATTTCAAATTAAATATATATTTCGCCTCATAAAATGCCTGTTCTCAAACATTGTTTGCTTTTTAAAGCAAAGCGCAAACTACAGCAGTTAAATTCAAACTCTTATTCTAAACGACTTGGGGATGAACGATATAAGGTTTTGAAGCAAGATCTATAACTTCCTACGATGACAAAACTATTACCACAACGGAGAGAAATATCGTCCTCTTTATAAACAAATCAAATAACTGTTACTAAGATCACATTCCAGTGTGGAATCTAAAACTAATGGACTACCTAAGCTAAATGATGGCGTTTCATGAAATCGTCCTTTGCTTAGCCTGCAATTAATGGCAAAGAATTCAGAATCAATTGATTTAAGTCGCCGAGTTTTCAGGCTATAAAGTCCCAAAGCCAGTCACGCGCAGTTTGGAACATGAATCAATGTATGAACTAATTCGCCACTAATTAGATTAGAAAAAGCTTAATTCTGGCAAAATGGTGTCGCTGCACAGTCACTGTAGTGTGCCTTCTTCAAACGTCAATTAGCATCGTCCTATGGTACAAATAATGTACTTCTTTACAGTTTTTCATTTTATGAGACAGAAATGAACTTTTTACCCGGAATAATGGGAATACCATTTTCTTTTTAGGTTTTGAGGCTATAACAAATTGACAAATCGGATCATTAATGGTAAAGAGTCTGCTTTAGTTGATTAACTGTGATGGCGTTTGAATGTTTGTAATTGCCTTCCTAAACGTTTGTATTTGTATATGACAGTATACGCAAGTAACTGATGAGCCGCCGTTATAGAAAAATAAAAATGTGCTAAAGTCAAAGAACAATGACAGATAGACGGTTACTGTAACCTACATTTTATGATTAATTTTGCTTTAGCAGTGCGAGTTATTTGTTTAATTTTATCTTGTGGTTTCTCTTGATAAGTGTTGAAGAAAACGTTTGTATCGCAGGCTTAGAGAGTGAGCATTTATCTGTGAATTGGTCGTCCCATTGATAGTATGTATGAACATTTCTTGCACTGGCAATAATTTATACAGTTTTACATTAAGCAATGTAACAATTGTAACAGACGTTTCGCTGGTCTGGTTGTTTTTCACTGGTGGTAGTTCATGCATAATGGACCCGTATCCGTAGAAATAAAAGTGCGCGATGAATTGCAGATTCAATATATTTCGGTTTGTATATCCATGTGCTCTGTGTATTATTGATTTGTTATGATTATTTAGGTGTGACTATTTGGGCTTGATTTTGTTGCAGATTTTTCAAATGATGAACAAAGTCAAATTTGTAACATTTTTGGCCTAATCTTTAAATCGTGTCATATCCTGGCAAAAATTAAATGAATACTACATGTCATTTGCCCATAACTAATGCAATACAAGGTAAAAATTTAGTCTCATGGTACAGATGCCAACAAAATAAAGCAAAGAATACACTGAATAAACATAGCAACAAAAAAATGAAGCTTTAATACTTTCAAATATAGGAATTATATTTTTGTTTTCTATGGATGAATTTATATATATATATATATATATATATATATATATGGTATATATATATATATATATGTAAGGGCGTTATATGGTTATTAAGTATATATAACTATTTACGCGCGCGTGAGGACATTTATGGGAGGTGTGATTGGGTCTACAATTTCCCGCCAGATATTTCGTGTAACGCGCTGTCAAGGTCCAATAAATTTAATGTTTTGTATCACGTGCTCTGCCCAACCAATCGCAATGATTTCGCACCGGATGCGCGCGGAGCGATTATCTCTGCTAAGTACCTTGGCGTCAGTTGAACCAATTTCCTTCTGGAGTGCAGACGTGTTGTCTTTTTTGATAAAAAATTTTTCTTCGTGGTTATCGTTTCACTCTGTTAGACCTTCCTCGTTTCCTGAAATTTTGGCACATACAGATCGTCCTGAAAGTTAAGTACTTTCTTTTTTGTATTAACGTGTTTCATTATGCTTACCTTTCTTTTACTATGCATTACGTCACACTCGTCCTGGGTCATTCCACCTGTAAAAGATTGCAGCATCATTTGAAATCAGAAGCAGACGCTAGATTGCGCCCCGATTTTAACATTCGTCGCTATTCTAGAATTTATATGCATGGGAATGGGGGCAGGACTGTCGACAAAATTATCAGGCACGATCTCTCTGTTGTACGCAAAATTAAACCTGACATAATTGTCCTTTTGGTTGGGGAAAACGATTTTAATCGGGACGATTCGACATGTTAGGCTTGGTGTCTATACTGCAACGTAAATATCAGGTTAAAAAGATAGTCATTTGTGCTTTATTGCCTCGTTTTATGGCAGGGGAAGGGGCGAGGGCCAATAATTTAGACCACTCCTACATAACATCGTACAGAACTAAAGCACAACAAGCAAATGCCATTCTACGACTTGAGGTGGACAGACACAACTATCTTGCATTCTGGAACCACAATAATAAGTTCTCTTTTTCTGAAGAAGCTACAACTTGCATTCAAAATTTTTGTCGGGACGGCGTTCATTTGTCCAAGAAAGGCCAATACCACCTGTACAAGTGGCTCAGAGAGGCTATTATAGTGGCTTGCAAACAATGTCGCCGGCCAATTGTATAAGAACCATAAAGCTATATGTAGATATATTTCCCACCGTCCATTACATAAATTCATTTCATCTACATATTTGCCTAAGAGTGTTCGGTCCGTCCTCTGTCCTTGTCACACTGTTAAATACTTTTGAACAGGATTTAACGTTTGCATGTTTGTTTTCTTTCAATTGGTTCCGTACCACTTGCTTAAGTTGTCCAGCTGGTTCCGTACCACTGGATTGTGTGTTAGCCAGCTGGTTCCGTACCACTGGTTTTTATATTTACCTTGTGTCTTCCAGCTGGTTCCGTACCACTGGATATTATATTACTTTGTGTTTTCCAGCTGGTTCCGTACCACTGGATTGTATGATTACCAACTAATTTCGTATCACTGGCCTATGTTTTTTCCAGTTGGTAACGTACCACTGGATTGTGTTTACCAGTTGATTCCGTGTCACTAGCCTGTGTGCTTACCAGTTGGTTCCGTACCACTGGGCTGTGTTTAGCAGTCGTTTCTGTATGTTTTCCGTTTGCTACAATTTCATGCTGGGCGTACTTGGGTTCCGCATCTTACTATTTGTTCTAAATTGGTCATTTGTGCTTTCTGTTTCCACCACTTCGCTCCATGTAACTGGGCTATTATGTGTTTCCCAGCTCGTTAGGCCCTGTTTGTACTGGTTTCATGTTGCATTCCGCACCTCAAAACATTGACCGACACTGTTCATAGTAAGTCAAACTTGGTTCCTTTTTTCATTTTCCTTACTTACTATTGCCGAATTCGTTCCTCATCTCACTACAGTGAACAGCGAGTTTCATAATTTTACAATAAGGGTTATGCATTTGCAACGATTGCTACGTAGTAATAAAATGAACTTGATGTATTTGTTAACTTTTTGTGGCATTCATTACAGAATGCCCCCTACGAAGAAAGCTGCGGCGGCGTCGCAAGTGGCAGTGAAGAGAGCCAGACCATCAAGATCCAAAGTCCAAGGGGCAGCGAAGAGGCCCAGAAAGAATGCGCCATTTTCAACACCAACTGCCGCCATCCCTCAACCTGGCACGTCCACGGAAGGGGCTTCGATGGACCCCCATCTTCTTAATGTTATAACCCAAGAAGTCTCCGACAGGCTCACCACGCAGACGATACAGGAGATCAATAACAGATTGGATCAGCTGGTAGCTGTGCTCAGGCTGTCCACGGAAAATAGTCCACAAACTGGTTTTCAACATGTACCCACCGTAGCAACAGACAACACACCAGCGGCATCCATGGTCTCCCGTGCCATTGTGGAAAACACAGCTTCATTTACAGGTACAGCTGTGGATACAGGTAACATCGTACAAATCGTTTCTGCCTTTCCAATCACAGTTTGTAAGCTCGTCGGTCTCCCCATCCACTTTAATCCCGGATGAAGTTAAGGCAAACATATGGGCGGGCTCATACATTGATTTTTATACCCTCCTGAATAACGCACAGGATGCGGGTTTCAAATTTCAATTACATACGCACAGTACTGGCCCTGAACTTAGCATTGTCCCAAACATTAGGAACATCCAACTCACAGTCGGACAGTGGATTCTTGCTTGGAGCAGGTTCACTAGTGTCTTATGTGAGAAGCATCTCCTGCTTAGTACCTCTCTTCCCCACCATATGGAAACTGTCCTTAAACTGGAGGAGAGACGCGCAGATTGGAGGTACTATGATCACAACTTTCGACAATTGGTTGCAAAGGGGGAAGCTAAATGAGGTACCACACATCTAGAACTCTACATGAAGGCTGTGCTAGAGTCGAGTTATAACAGCTATACACATACCAATCCCTCACAAAGTACAAACACAAAGTATCCGAAGGGAGTTTGTTTTATGTACCACAAAAACGGTGGCTGTTCATCGGGTTTTTCATGCAATGTTCAGCACAAATGCTTCAATTGTTTAAGAGGATATTCATTCGTTCGCTGCCCCAAACCAATTATTCACCCCTTTAAGGTACTCCCACAATACAGCCAGCAACCGCAGCGACCTAACAACCAGCTTGTTCATTTCCAACGATCAGACCAACCTTGAAACACTAACCCAAACATCAAGAAGGCTGTCGGCAAATAGTGCTGACCCTTTGCCTACACCGGTGAAAATTTACCGCTTGCAATATTAGCTCCACGATTTCGATCCTGTCACAACGGAATACCTGCTTTTAGGTTTTTGAAAAGGTTTCTATGTTGGGTATAGGGGGACATTGCAAACACAAGTATGTAAGAATCTGAAACCGGCTAAAAGTAATACCCAAATTACTGAAGAAAAGATGCAGAAAGAATTGGCAGCGGGTCGCTTTGCAGGGCCTTTTCATACAAAACCATTTCCCAATTTACACATTTCGCCTTTGGATCTAGTCGAAAAGAAAAGTCCTGGGTCTTTCAGACTAATTCATCACCTTTTCTTCCCACCGGGCGATTCGGTTAACGATGGAATTCCAACTCAACAATCAGCAGTACACTACGAAGGCATTGATAATGCCATCACATGTATAAAACAGCTGGGTAGGGGATGTTTTAGGACCAAAACAGACATATGAAATGCTTTCCGTATTCTTCCTATTTGTCCCATGCAATATCATTGCTTTGGCTTTTTGTGGCGGAACAGGTACTATTTTGACAAATGCTTACCAATGGGTTGTAGTACCAGTTGCCAGATATTTGAGACATTTAGCAATTCCCTTCAATGGATAGCGAACACAAAGTTTTCTGTAACACACATGACATATTTTGGACGATTTTATTTATACTGGATTCAACTCGTGTCCAATGCCAGCATAAGCTTGACCACTTCCTGACTGTATGTGCCGACATAAGCGTTCCTATGGCTGCGGATAAAACATTTACCCCGTCAACAACCATGACGTACCTCGGATACGAATTGGATTCCTTGAGAATGAAGGTTCGCCTTCCCACGGACAAACTAGAAAAATGTAATAAACTCATACGTTTATATCTGGCTCGAAATAAAATTACTCTCAAGGAGTTGCAATCCATCATAGGTACTCTTAACTCTGCTTGCGCAGTTGTTTTGCCAGGACGAGCCTTTCTTAGGCGACTCGTCAACTTGACAATTGGCATCTCAAAACCGCATCAACACATTAGACTAACAAAAGAGGTAAAAGAAGACTTGAGGGCCTGGCAAAACTTTTTAACCGGTTTTAACGGTACATACTTATTCTTACCTGACATTTGGATGACTTCCGACTCGTTGAACTTGTACAAAGATGCTTCTGCCTCAGTACGATGCGGTGCGGTCCTAGGCACGCACTATTTATATGGCATTTGGGATCAGACATGGGCATATCAAAATATAACGCTTCTAGAATTCTACCACAAAAGTAAATCTCATGATGTTCTTTTGCCAACTGACAAAGTTGTACTGGATAAGCTTACAGTATCGATGATGCATACCGTCTCAAACCATTTTATTCGTACCATGTATTCGGCCATGTTTACATTGGCTTTCCATGCCTTTCTCAGAATAGGAGAGATTACAGTGCAAGCGACTGCACAGCAGAACGATAATTTGATACAATTATCTCAAGTCACTTTTTCCCACAAGCGTCTTACAATCACTTTTCGACACTTCAAACACGGCTCAGGACATCCATATATTTTGCAGGTTGCTGCCCAACAAAAAATCCTGCTATATGTTCGATACTTCATTTACAAGGATACCTGACCATCAGGGGTAATACTCCAGGACCACTTTTCATGAACCGAAATGGGCAACCAGTTTCTAGAGTACAATTTAATACGGAACTTAGAAGAGCACTTTGCTTTTGTGGCTTGAACTCTTACCAATTTAAGTCCCATAGTTTCAGAATTGGAGCCTCCACTGAGGCAGCTAGACAAGGTTTCAGTGACAACCAAATAAGGGAATTAGGCCGCTGGAGATCAGATTCATTTAAGAAATACATTAGGTTAGCAAAAGGGTTTCGGCTTTTGTAATACTTCAGTCATATTGTTTTTTAAGATCGCCATTCTGCTGTGTGTGCTACTGTCTCTTTCAGGTCTCGTGGGTTTCGCAGACCTAGATCCCTGCTCATCAACCTTACTTGTTGGGATTGCATACACTCGACTTGGACTAGTCTGTGTCTGCCTGCCGTTTCGACCGCTAAGAGCGTATGAGGGTACTCTAACAGCTCCGGAAGACCAACAGCGCATTCATGAAGTACGCGAATCCTTTTTAAAGTTTTCTTCCCCATCCTTCAAACAGGCTGGATATATCGTGCTCTACTGCCCCACTACCGGGGCAAGCGAGGGTGCTCTACTGCCCTGGTAATACAGTATTTCATCGGTTTAATATTGATCACCATTTAATTTTCTTTTCTTTGATGCTGGACATTTTTGTCTTTGCCCCACCCTCATTTTGTGGCACCAGAAATGCAGCAAGCTCTATTTGCTGTATTTCTGTTTATGGCGGTTGCAGCCTCAAAATATTTTTGTATTTTACCGTATGTCTCATTGTTCAATTTGCTTGCATGTTTACTCTTTAGACTTTGTCTAAATAGTTATGTTATCCTGTATATACATAGCAAATTTTTGGTTCAATACATTTCATTTATTTCAATACAAAGTCACGAAAGTGGCAGCATCAAACACAACGTTCGTCTTTGTCTTAATTATGTACCCATATACTTTGAGACTGTAACATTTGCACGACTGACCTAGCGAATTCTGTCCTTTCATTCTCTGTCTTCCTTTCGATTCTATCGATGTCGTAAAGAGTAGGATGGTGCATGCACATTTAATTTTGCAATCTCATCGAACACGTTAGTAATACAGAACCCTGTGTTTTCATTCACTTTCTTTCTGACAATAACTTGCATCCCCCCTACATGCGTAAAAACACATCACATAAATA
>JAECUM010004528.1:0-57990 GCA_016617855.1 Megalonaias nervosa
GAATCTATCAAAATCTGACTGATTTTCATTGATTTTTGGTCATTTTTCACATAAAAAATGAGATTTTCGAACAAAAAACACTGTTTTCATGACAAAATTAACGAAATAAAAAAACGACTAAATATTTATAAAAATTATTTTTATTTTGTAGTACTTGAGATCCAAATTCACTGAAATGTTTTTACAATAAAAAGTATGGACAATCAGGACAGCTGTAATTATGGCTAAACAAAACCCTTAGGAAAATTAACAGAGTCGAACTATTTGTTTTTGTAAGAATAGAGAGTTAGACATATTCAAATACTATCCGCTGATTATATATTTTCGAAAAGGCAGATTTTTGTATATTTTCTGCGACACGTTGTACTGATTGTTGTACTATGTCAAAATATTTGGCAGCAGAATTAATTGACTTGAACACAATTTCTTCACCATCTACATTTACAGATTTAACAGATCTTGCAAATCGTGCGCCACCAGTGTTTCCGGATTTACAATTTTGACTCTGTGTAGTAATTCGTAGATTTCCAAGTGAGTTATCAAGCTTATTGCCGTTGATATGGTCAACCACATATCCATCTTTGATTATTCCAAAAAAACATTCGAATATGAATCTACTTGATAAATAATTTTTATTTCCTTTGGTATTGAATCTAAAATAACCAGTATTATTAAGACTACCTACTGGTTTTTTCAATCTGCAGTTTCTAATCGCACCATCTCGGGATGCTTCATAATTTTTTATTATAGGATGTGACACAAACTCATTTTGTTCCATTTATATATAATACTATTTGTTTAAATCATTATTTTTTTTTGAAAATCTAGCCAAATAATCTTCTTCGGTTTTTATAGGAGAGTCAGCGTTATTTCTTTTGTCATAATATCGTTTCAACTCTCTGTACTTTTTACCACCGCATTGCGCGCACAGTTGAGTTCTTCCTCGCACTCCAGCACTACACACGATACACGGTTTTGGTCCTAGACTTCCATTTCTGACACATTGCATATGATAACTACAATATTCATTCACGCATGATTTATTACAAGTAGAAGTATATCCAATTTTGAGCCAAGCACATTTGTTTTGTGTTTCAATTATATACAAAAGATTAATGTTCAATTAAATATATACTTGCCTTAATTATAATGGAGAAATTATCCGTTATTGAACCTTCCCCTGCTAGATTTGACCTTGACAGACTATCAGAATATAAACTTAGTACTTCGATGCAGGATCTGGCATTAACGGTAATCGAACGCATTCGTGAAGCAAAAAAGGAATTTCGTGACGATGGTGCAGTTCATGCATGGTCAACATTCAGAGTTGGAAATGTTACTAATATGATGAATGATAAACGAGGAAAAGTAATTATTAATCACCTTGATAATCAAAAATATTTTATTTTAATAAAATTTATTGTAAATACAGAAGAAGATATTTGGATTATTCGTGATAAGCGTGATCCAGTCCGTGTGCAGCCCAGGGGTAATATTGTTCTTTTGAGTAATAAATCTAAACCCGGAATACTTACTGGCATTGATAAACCCTATTATATACAGAGTTATCCAGCAACTTCAGTTGTCTATGGAATATTTCCGCTGAATGATAAACCTAATGTTACAGATCTCAAACCGATGAAAATATCGAGAATAAACTGTGTAGCTGAACGAGTTACAGAACATTTTACAAATGCGATACGTGGTAATGGTTTAACTGATTTAAGACATAAAAAAATAAACAAATGGGCAGAGTCCGTTAAAGATGCTGGTGCATCTATTAAGGATGTTGCTGAACTAGAAAAGTTATTAAGATTTCCAATAACAGTAAAAACACTAACCGGAGAGATATTATACGAACCAAAATATATAAAAAATGGAAACCCTATAACAATCGTTGATCATAATGCTCATGCATGGACTAATGCTGTAACGATATTTCCACGAGATAGAAAAGTTAAATTTTATAACGGTGATATATTTGATTTTATTAAAAATATAAGTAAAAGCGACCCTGTGTCTGTTTGGTTATTTCAGAGTTCAGAATATAATCATTACGATCAGTTTGTACGGCCTAACGGTGATATTTATCGTACAGAATCTCTTAATGAAGAAATGGAACATCTTGCATTGAAATATACCTCTGATGATGTCATAGTTGGACAATTACTGAATAACTGCTTTACCGTACCATCAGTTGCTGCCCATTTCGCTCAGGAGAAAAATTCATGGAAAACGACACGATCAGAATTCCTTGAAGATGTCAAGAAAAGCTGTATAGAATATGGTCACGGTGGGTTATGGAACACCAAATACAACCATAGTGATGTTATCTCAGTTGATATGGTAGCGTGTTATCCTGGGAGTTTTCTTGGATATGGAGTATGTTCTAAATACTTTAAGAGATTCGGACATCCTACACATGACATGACCAGGGTTGCAATAAACGGACCCCTTCCCATGGAAGGACCAGATTTTGACCTAACAGGATTTGCTTATGTAGAATCATTCGAGTTTAGAGAGGGTCTCCATGCGATTACTTATGTTTGGTTTGGAAGACATTTTTCAGAAAAATGTTGGGTTCCGATAATACTATTGCGGTATATGCTTGATGCTGGATTTTTAATATCGTTGAGAGTAACTGAAGCGATTATATCGTATAGTTCACAGAAGCAAGTTTGGTTACCAGAACCCAACAGATTTAATATCGATGATACCAGAAAAGAATTCCCTGATATTGATGAAGATCATATTATTAAAATAAATAAATGCAGGAATGAACATGATGAGAAATTTGCAAAGGATCTCGGTAGAAAGATAATCGGTAAATTTACTCAAGGTGGTTCATACGATTATAAACGAGCGTGTACAAGATTGATTATGGACGACGCTGAACTGGATTTTATAATCGCTGATACAACTGAGAAAAATACGTTTATAAACCGATGTAATGCTTATTTATCAGATGGAACGAAACTAGGTACCATTGTGAGCTACCTTGATGGCGAGTCACCGCAGTTTACTCATTTAAGATCTTCGATGTTAGCTTATGTTTCGATAAACCTATTATCGATGATAAATAAATTTCCTCATCACGCTGTCAGAGTCGCTACGGATTCATTTTATGTACATAAAAAATATAAAGATTTATTAAAACTCAGTAATGGTGAATGGGGGACATGGAGAATAAAACAAGAAAATATATTTAGTTATTCTGAATCTGCCGATGTTGAAATTGTGGAGATATATTACAAAAATAATAATCAAATATCAAAGTCATCTGCACCATCTCTGTACGATCCAGTATCTAGACATAAAACCGTTTATCTTAATGGGTGTGGAGGTCAGGTAAAACAACTCGTGTAATTAATTTATTTATAAATAATAATTCGGATATAATTGTTTTGACACCGACGCACAAACTTGCTAGAGAAATAAAACAACGAGAAGTAAAATCGTGTACATATCACAGTTTCTTTAGATGGTGCGGAGACACATGGACTCCATCGCGGATGGGTGAAAAATATGTACCTAAATATATTATATGGGACGAGATATGCACGGTGTCGTTAGAAACACTAAAAACATTTCTTGATTGGTTGTTATTGAAGAATACTGCTGTAATAATGTGCGGCGATCATGGTCAACCACCACCTTTTGTTGGACTGTCTCCACATGAATGGCTAAAGAATAACGTAAATTATTATGAAGAAATAAATGATGACCATAGAGCTATCGATGAACCGCTGAAGGAATTTAAAAATTAATCAGACTTCAACCAGACAGAGTACAATATGAGATAATGCGAGGAGTAATTCCAGAGACTTCTATGAATGAATTTTGGACTTTATGGAATCCCACTGATTTAATAGTCGCGAGTAGAAAGATAGTTCGTGATGAACTACAGAATAAATTATTTTTGTTACATAAAGAAAAGTTTTCAGATATACCTGTACCTTTGTGTTATCGCCCCTTAGATACTCGACGACAGAATATTGAAGTTGAAATACCAGGTGGAGACATTGAAAATGTCCGGGTACAGAATCTTGTCTTGAATGATATTGTTTTAGTCGATATTAATGTCGTTGAGAATGCGCTGAGTATGAATAAATCACCGTGGGTATTAGGATACGCTATAACTATTCATTCGTCACAAGGATTAACTATAACTGATACTAAAATCTGGATTGTAGATGATCGGATCGAGTGGTCAAATTTAGTCTATCTCGCCGTATCTCGAGTCAGGAGAATATCTCAGTTACATAGGGTTATTATGAATTTTATAGAAGATAATGATCAAATTGTTGATAATGACGTAATAAGAAAAAAACTATCTGGTTATAAGCAATGTGACAAAAAAAATAATCGTGATTTTGATATTGATGTTGAATTTAATATAAAACTAAAACAATTACAAAATAATCATTGCACAAGTTGCAACTGTAATATGTCATGGCAGTGTTCGAATCCAAGACAATTTACCGTAGACAGAATTAATAGTGATCTCGGTCATACACGTGAAAATGTAATGCTGACTTGTCTTGAGTGTAATCGACGTCGAGGCTCTGGACGTTTACAAAATTGAGCTTGGTGGTAATTGTGTATCCTCAGGAATTATTTGTAATTGTTCACGTACAAATCCACGCTGAGGGGCAGTAGAATCTAGTCTGTAGATTGGAGGTCTACCAGTGCATCTAACCACGCTAGAAATTTTATGTGTAGTTACGCTCCAGATAGGATCGGTTGCTCTTTTTTTACCACCTTCAAGTTCGCCAGGTTCATATAAATATCTAACTGTAACATTACCTAATACTGGTTGAGAGAAAGATTCATGTCGTTGTCCGTAGCTATTGCGTATGTATTTTTTTTTTGATCGCATTAGAAGGTTTCATGGAAGTTGCACGAGTAATTTCATTATTCAACGCAACTATCACACTCGGTAATCTTGCAACCCATTCACGAGATCTATCTTTGAGGTCAGTAGATATTTCCTTTGCGTATTGGTATCCGAATAACCGCTCAGCAAGTGTTCTATTAAATCGTTCAACGATTGCCTGATCACGATGAATTTCAGTATATCCTCGTCTGATTTTAACATTATGTTTCTTCATCAACGATGATACTACTCCAAGAAATTCTTTACCGGGATCAACTTGTAGTAGTTTTGGCCATCGTAGACCACCACGTTGATAAATTCGTTCGAACGCAGATGCAACTTCGGATGCTGTTTTCGTTGATAATGGCTCCGCTTCTTTATATCTACTAGCAACGTCAACGATAGTCAATGCGTATTTGTACGTGCGTGATTTTCGTCCACGTGTTTTAATGGTATCGTGTGGTAAAAACAAAATATCTGCTTGATGAACTTCATTAGGGACACTAACATCAAAATGCGCGTAATGAATTCTTTTAGGTGGACTTGGGAAGATTTGCCATATTGCCTGTCGTGCTAACCATGATGCAGCGACATTACGTGAAACTTTTGCTGCTTCGGTGAGTTTACTAATCGCTGCTTTACCTCTCCAGAATCCTCTCGGGGAATAATAAACAGATTCCATTATGATAGTTATATAATTAATTACCAGCCCCTAACACTAGTTTACCTTTCATAGCAGTTTTTACTAGAAAACTGGCTAATTTTTCTCTGAGAGATTTATTAGGTATAGAATTTAACGCGTGAATCAATTTCACATCCGCGAGATGTCGGTGTTGCAAATCCTTACTTTTATAAGCAACATCATGAACGTGACACGCTTGATCGATCTTATTTACTGGATACTCTCCTGGTTTTGGTTGATCTTGATCATCAAGTCGGATATCAAGACGAGTTCCAGGACCACAATAATTATATCCGAGTAAATGTTTCTCACCGGGATATTTAGCCCATGGAGTTCCTGGTAATTTTCCTAACGAAGCAGCGATATCACCCCACCTGTCTTTGTTGGAATAAATTTATATTTCTTGGTGCCACATTTCACACACTTGCCTGTAAGTGCACGTCTTTTATTTTTTGTTGTTATTGTCGTTAATTCAGTAGTATCGGTAGGTGCTCTGCATCGAACACAATATAGAATCATATTATTTATTATATGGATATAATTGATTTTTCTGCGACACGAAAACAAGAACCAGTAAAGCACCATCCAGCGCTTCCGAATTCTATCAGAATGATTATAATAGGTCCGTCCGGAAGTGGGAAGACGCAATTATTACTTAATCTAATAATGCGATGGCTGAAGTGGGATAAATTGTATTTAGTAGCGCCATCTGTAGATGATCAGCGATGTTACGAAGTACTTAAAGATTTTAATGAAAACGCAAAATCGTTACATGAAGACAATGTCATAGACTTTATTACTGATATTGATGAAGCGCCATCCGTAGATGATCTGGATGGATTCATTAATAATTTAGTAGTTATGATGATGTCATGCTGGACAAACAATCAAATCCAGCTAGAATATTTTCACGAGGTAGACATAAAAACACAGACGTGATTTATGTTACCCAGAGATATACACAAATTCCAAAAGTAATCAGAGACAACTGTAACATTTTAGTTGTGTTCAACGGAGTTGATAATCATACGCTGCAGAATATTTATTATACTTGGTGTTCAGGCGACATGGACATGAACAAATCAAAAAATTTCTTTTCAAAAGCTCAAGCTGCTCCCTTTGGTTGTGTAACAATAAATTTACATGATCCTAGGTCAAGATATCGTAACGGACTTGATACAACTTTTGGATGAAAAACATAGCAGCAGGTAGGGTGGACGACAAAAAATTAAGTGACCAGTACGTGAAAAAAATCAGAAAAAATCTGGTCAATTAGAGAAGTTTTCATTATTAAGACAAAAACTTTTGTTTTACAGCCTTTCGTAGAAACCCTTAATTTCAAAAATAAGGTCTATATAGTTAAGCCAAAAAGTTGTAGGGTCCACCCTACCTGCTGCTAAGGAAAAACAAGTGGTAATGGTTGGAAGTGCGTGAGAAACGCATACTGTTAAAATAGTAAAATGCCAAATAAATGTTGAACTTCTAAAGAATTGCTAAAAGCACCATGTATTATGAATTGCACAATTACTTCATTTTTTTAAAGCAAAAAACCAAGAAATGCATTGTTGACATCTTGACATTGCATTTGACTTACGTTGTCGGTAAATTGAGACAGAACTGAACGATAATACTAAATTGTCTGATTGTCTGTACAGTAAGATAGAACTGGACAATAAGACTAAATTTTCTCACCCATGCGACAGAAAAATCTACCTGTTTTAATAACCGAACTTTTCCTATCTCAGTCTGGTCATCTTAGACCAGTCGTCTCAGTCATGGTGTCCACCTGCGAGAGAGATTACTTTATCAAGGGACGCAACCATTGTTGTCTTCTTGGACTACAGGCTAGGAAACATCTTGACTCTTAAAGTTAGGAGAGCAAAAATCGTATATGTTTACCATCCACTGGATAACTATTCCATGTCTACACTACGCTTTTTGGACGATGAAGTTTAAAAAATTATGGTAGTAATTTCTGAAAATTCACCAAAGCATGAGACAGAAGATCTTTCCTTTCTTCTTGATGAATGAGAAACAAATGAAATAGATCTGTCTCTGAAACAGAATCAACTTTCGTCGAAGAAAATAACAAAATCACGAGTGGAAAAAAATGAAACGGTCCAAGTGAGCAGATTTACAGAAGTGGACGAACAATTTGTCACAAATTTTGTTTCAGAACATGAAAATGTGAATACCAAAGGTAAAACATTGGGACACATAAAACTGCTAGAAGAATATCAGGGGAAAAACACTGAGACGCGCCCTATACATGAAGTGCCGGTCAAACTTTAATACTACACCGGCACCTGACCTAAATAACATTCTCTCAAGATTTTTCTTTCAATTGACATGTAAACAAAGGCCTACATATTTACTGATAACACAAAATTGGAATTTAAAGAATAAAGTATAAGCAAATAAGATGATGCATAGCGCAGTTGAGATTCTTTAAGTTTGTTAAAACAGAAATGAATTTGTGAATGAATACAAGAATGAATTACTAAGTACCCAAAATAAATATTATGTATTGAACAATAATTTTGTTCATAGTTTTAAAAATAAATTACCGTATAAATTGAAGAACTTGACTCATAAAGCAATTAGGACCTTCCCAATGTGGATGACAAATGAAGAGAGAGAGAGAGAGAGAGAGAGAGAGAGAGAGAGAGAGAGAGAGAGAGAGAGAGAGAGAGAGAGAGTCGGTACCCTAGCTAAAAGGCCTTTTATAACTAGTTATTATTTGTTATAGGAATGATGGGAAGTTTTGAACGATATCTGAGACGACACAGATGCAATTGCAACTTAATTTATGGCCCTGAATTTTATTAAGCAAGAAAGGCCCTAAAATGTAAACAGAGAGATCTGAAGAAGAAATGAAAAGAAACAAACCCAAAACTGCTGATGTCGTCACGGATGAAGCAGCAGGAAGGGTGAACCCTACAACTTTTTGCCTGAACCGTTAAGTAAAAATAAATAACAAAAAATAAGGGTCAAAACGATAAACCGAACCTTCTAACTATATTATTACCTTTTAGTTTGAAAAACGAATAATAAATCTTTTGGGTTAGCTCATTTTTGTTACTTCATTTTTGACTTTTGCTTTAATGCGTTTAGTTTACTCGCGGGTCACTCAATTTTTGTCATTCACCCTTCCTGCTGCTATAATTCTTGATAAAATCAAGGACCAAAGATTTTATCTAGACCTACACGATATCTAGATCTTGGGTCATGTAGATTTATTGTAATAAATCCAAACGGAACAACTTGTGCTTTTGAAAAGAAGTTTCTGAATTTCATCATATCCATATCCCCTGAACACCAAGTATAATAAATATTCTGTAAAGTATAATTATCTACTCCATTAAACACAACCAAAATATTGCAGTTGTCTCTGATCACTTTAGGTATTTGTGTATATCGTTGTGTAACATAAATCACGTCCGTATTCTTGTGTCTATCTCGAGAAAATATTCTAGCTGGATTTGTTTGTCTGTCCAACATAATATCATCGTACACCACTAAATTATTAATAAATCCATTTAGGTCATCTACAGACGGGGCTTCATCAATATTGGTGATAAAATCAATAATATCGTCTCCGTCTTTATTAACTGATTTCGCTTTCTCGTTAAAATCCTTAAGTACTTCGTAACAGTGCTGATCATCTACAGACGGCGCTATTAAATATAATTTGCTCCATCTAAACCATCTCATTATTAAATTTAATAATAATTGTGTTTTACCTGATCCAGACGGACCTATTATAATCATCCTTATCGAATTTGGTAATGCTGGATGGTGCTTTACTGGTTCCTGTTTTCGTGTCGCCGAAAAATCAATTATTGTATCCATATTATTAATAACATGAGTCTATATTGTGTCCGATGTAGATTATCTACACCCACTACTGGACTGACAACAATAATAACAAAAAATAAACGACGTGCATTAACAGGTAAATGTGTAAAATGAGGCACGAAAAAATATAAATTTATCTCCATGTCTGATTCAGGGACAAAGACAGGTGGAGATATAGCCGCTTTATTAGGAAAATTACCAGGAACTCCGTGGGCTAAATATCCGGGGAAAAAACACTTACCAGGATATAATTATTGTGGTCCTGGAACCCGACTTGACATCCGACTTGATGATCAAGATCAACCAAGACCAGGAGAGCATCCAGTAAATAAGATTGATCAAGTGTGTCATGTTCATGATGTTGCGTATAAAAGTAAAGATTTACAACAAAGGCATCTCGCAGATGTAAAATTGATTCATGCATTAAATTCTATGCCAAATAAATCTGTTAGAGATAAATTAGTTAGTTTTCTAGTAAAATCTGCCATGAAAAGTAAAATAATGCTAGGGGCTGGTAATTAATTATATAAATATTATAATGGAATCCATTTATTATAGCCCAAGAGGATATTGGAGAGGTAAATCAGCTATTACTAAATTATCTGAAGCAGCAAAAGTCTCACGTTCTGTTGCTGCAGCGTGGTTAGCACGACAGGCAATATGGCAAATTTATCTACCACCACCTAAAAATATTCAATATGCATATTTTGATGTCAGCGTCCCTAATGAAGTTCATCAAGCAGATATTTTATTTTTGCCACACGATACCATTAAAATTGGTAGACGTCAATCACGCACATACAAATACGCATTAACTGTCGTTGACGTTGCAAGTAGATATAAAGAAGCGGAACCATTATCAACAAAGACAGCATCTGAAGTTGCATCTGCGTTTGAACGAATTTATCAGCGAGGATCTGGACCACAAGGTGGTCTACGATGGCCACAGTTATTACAGGTTGATCCTGGCAAAGAATTTCTTGGTTCAGTATTATCGTTGATGAAGAAATATAACGTTAAAATCAGACGAGGACATACTGAAATTCATCGTGATCAGGCAATTGTTGAACGATTTAATCGAACACTTGCCGAGCGGTTATTTGGATACCAATATGCAAAAGAAATATCTACTGACTTTAAATCCGGTGATAGATCTCGTGAATGGGTTGCAAGGTTACCAAGTGTGATAGCTGCATTAAATAATGAAATTACTCGTTCAACTTCCATGAAACCTTCTAATGCGATCACAAAAAAATATATACCCCGTAGAATAACAGACAACAACCTCAACCAGTATTAGGTAATGTAACTGTAAGATATTTATACGAACCTGGTGAACTTGAAGGTGGTAAAAAAAGAGCAACTGATCCTATCTGGAGCGTGACTACACATACAATTTCTGGTGTGGTTAGATCCACTGGTAGACCTCCAATTTACAGATTAGATTCTACCGCACCTCAACGTGGATTTGTACGTGAACAATTACAGGTAATCCCTGAAGACACACAATTACCACCACATACAATTACATAACCAGAACCAGGGCGTCCAGCGCCCCGACGTCGATTACATTCAAGACAGGTCAGCATCACATTATCACGTGTATGACCAAGATCACTATTAATTCTATCTACGGTAAATTGTCTTGGATTATTATTCGAATATTGCCATAACATATTACAGTTACAACTTGCACAATTATTATTTTGTTGTGTTTTTAGTTTTATAATAAATTCAACATCAATATCAAAGTCACGCTTATTTTTTTTATCACATTGCTTATAACCAGATAGTTTTTTTCTTATTACGTCATTGTTAACAGTCTGATCATTATTTTCTCTGAAATTAATAATAACCCTATGTAGTTGAGATATTCTTCTGACCCTAGAAACTGCGAGATAAACTAAATTCGACCATTCGATCCGATCATCTATAATCCAGATATTTGTATCAGAAATAGTTAACCCCTGTGATGAGTGAATAGTTATAGCATATCCTAACGTCCGCGGTGAATTATTCATATTCAGCGCATTCTTAACGACATTAATATCTACTAAAACAATATCATTCAAGACGAGATTCTGTACACGGACACTTTCAGTGTCTCCACCAGGGATTTCAACATCAATATTCTGTCGTCGAGTATCTGTTGGGCGATAACATAATGGTACTGGTTGATCTGAAAACTTTTCTTTATGTAACAGAAATAATTTATCCTGTTGTTCATCACGAACTATCTTTCTACTTGCAACTATTAAATCAGCGGGATTCCATAAATTTAGAAAATCACTCATAGAAGTCTCTGGAATTACTCCGCGCATTATTTCACATTGTACTCTGTCTGGTTGTAGTCTGATTAATCTTTTAAACTCCTTCAGCGGTTCATCAATAGCTCTATGATCATCATTTATTTCTTCATAATAATCTACATTATTCTTCAACCATTCATGTGGAGATTGTCCAATAAAGGGTGGTGGTTGACCATGATCACCACACATTATGTATAGCAGTATTTTTCGTCAATAGCCATTCAAGAAATGTTTTTAATATTTCTAACGACACCGTGCATATCTCGTCCCATATAATATATTTAGGTATATATTTCTCACCCATTCGCTCAGGAGTCCATGTGTCTCCACACCATCTAAAGAAACTATGATAAGTACACGATTTTACTCCTCGCTCTTTTATTTCTCTGGCTAATTTATGTGTCGGAGTCAAAACAATTATATCTGAATTATTATTCATGAATAATTTAATCACACGTGTTGTTTTACCTGAACCCTCCACACCCATTAAGATAAACAGTTTTATGTCTAGCCACAGGATCATATACAGATGGTGCTGATGAATTTGATACCTGATTATTATTTTTGTGATATATTTCCTTAATTTCAACATCGGCAGATTCAGAATAACTAAGTATATTTTCTTGTTTTATTCTCCATGATCCCCATTCACCATTACCAAGTAGCGGTTTTAACAAATCCGTATATTTTTTATTTATATAAAACGAATCCGTGGCGACTCTGACAGCATCACGAGAAAATCTATTTATCATAGACAGTAGATTTATAGAAACATATGCCAACATAGATGATCTTAAATGAGTAAACTGCGGTGAGTCACCATCAAGATAACTCACAATTGTACCTAGTTTGGTTCCGTCTGACAAATAAGCATTACTCCGATTTAAAAATATGTTTTTTTCTGTTGTATCAGCAATTATAAAATCGAGTTCAGCATCGTCCATAATTAATCTTGTACAATGTCTTTTATGATAATAGGCTCCTCCTTGAGTAAATTTACCAATTATCTTTCTACCAAGATCTTTTGCAAATTTTTCATCATACTCATCTCTGCATTTACGTATATTATTAGTAATTTTAATAATATCATCTTCATTAAGATCAGGAAATTCTTTCCTGACATCATCAATATTAAATCTATTTGGTTCTGGTAACCAAATTTGTTTCTGTGGACTATATGATATAATGGCCTCGCTCACCTGTAAAGATATTAAAATTCCAACATCAAGCATATATCGCAATAGTACTATTGGAACCCAACATTTTTCTGAAAAATTTCTTCCAAACCAAGTATAAGTAATCGGATGGAGATTTTCTGCAAATTCGAATGATTCTACATGAGCAAATCCTGTTAAATCAAAATCTGGTAAATGTCCGTTTATTGCAACCCTGGTCATCTCGTGTGATGGATGTCCGAATCTCTTAAAGTATTTAGAACATTCTCCGTATCCAAGAAAACTTCCAGGATAACACGCTACCATATCAACAGATATAACGTCACTATAGTTGTATTTAGTATTCCATAATCCTCCGTGTCCATATTCTACGCAACTTTTATGAATATCTTCAAGAAATTCCGATCGTGTTGGTTTCCATAAATTTTTCTCCTGAGCGAAATGAGCCGCTACGGATGGAACTGTAAAACAATTATTTAATAATTGTCTAACTTTAACATCGTCTGAAGTATATTTCAGCGCAAGATTTTCCATTTCTACATTAAGAGATTCTATACGGTAAATGTCACCATTAGGTCGTACAAACTGATCGTAATTATCATATTCCGAACTCTGAAATAACCAAACAGACACAGGGTCACTTTTACTGATATTTTTGATAAAATCAAATATATGACCATCATAAAATTTAACTTTTCTATCTCGTGGAAATATTTTACTGCTGATGTCCATGCGTGCGAATTATGATCAATAATATCTATTGGAGCTCCATTTTTTGTGTATTTTGGTTTATATAAAATCTCTCCCGTCAGCGTTTTTACCGTTATTGGAAATTTCAATTTCTTTTCTAGTTCGGCGACATCTTTGATAGACGCTCCGGTATCTTTAACTGATTCTGCCCAAGTATTTATTTTTTTACGTCGTAAATCTGTTAAACCGTTACCACGTATCGCATTTGTAAAATGTTCTGTAACTCGTTCAGCTACACAGTTTATTCTTGATTCTGACAGTTTCATAGGTTTTAGATCCCCGACGTCAGGTTTATTATTAAGTGGATATATTCCATATACGACTGCAGTAACTGGGTAGCTCCGTTCATAATATACCTTATCAATACCAGTCAGTATTCCGGGTTTAGATTTATTATTTAAGAGAACAATATTATTTCCTGATTGTATGTGTACTGGATCGCGCTTGTCACGAATAATCCAAATATCTTCTTTTGTATTTACAATAAATTTTATTAAAATAAAATATTTTTGATCATCAAGATGATTAATAATTACTTTTCCTCGTTTGTCATTCATCATATTAGTAACATTTCCGACTCTGAATGTTGACCATGCATGAACTGCGCCATCGTCACGAAATTCATTTTTTGCTTCACGAATACGATCGGTTACATCCTCGTCCGTTAATGCCAGATCTTGCATCAAAGTACTATATTTATATTCTGATAGTCTGTCAAGATCAAATCTAGCATGGGAAGGTTCAATTACCGATAATTCCTCCATATAATTAAGACAAGTATTTAAATTAAAATTTTAATATATATATATATAATGTTTGAAACAAAGAACAAATGTGCTTGGCTCAGAATTGGATATACTTCTCTTTGCAATAAACCGTGCGTGAACAAATACTGCGGATATCATGCACAAAATTTCAAAAATGGAAGTACAGGACCAATACCGTGTATTCAGTGTGGTGTTGGGGTGAGGGGAAAAACTCAATTGTGTCTAAAATGTGGCGGAAAAAATATAGAGAATTAAAACGATATTATGACAAAAAAAATAATACATCGCCAGGTAAATCTCCTATACAAACCGTAGAAGATTATCTAGTCAGATTTCAAAATAATGATTTAGACAAATAATATTATTATATAAAATGACTCAGACAAATCAGACTTATGATGAAATGATCGACAACGATATTATAAGAGAATTAAGAAAAAAAGCATTTCGTAATAAATACGAATTTGTGAAACATCCAGTATATACAAATTATGAAGCGTCTCGAGATGGTGTGATCAGAAACTGTAGATTGAAAAAACCAGTCGGTAATATTAATAATAAAGGTTATTTTACGTTTAATACTGGGAAAATTAAAAATTATTACTCACATAAATTCATATTCGAATGTTTTCATCGAGTAGTTGAAAATGGACTTGTAGTTGATCACATTGACGGAAATCCCCATAATAATCGGTTATCTAACCTGCAAGCTATTACACCTAGTCAGAATGCTACACGCGGAAATACTGGAAAATGTAAAAAGTTTGCAAGAAGATCTATTAAATCCATAAATACAGAAACAGAACAGGAAATAACTTTTCCATCAATTAATGCGGCTGCAAAATATTTTAGCATACATCCACAATCAGTAAAACATGTTGCAGATAAATTATACAAATCAGCATATTCAATAAAATACGATCAGCGGATAATATTTGAATATATCTAATTCTGTACTCTTAATAAATAAATTGTATATAGTTTTTGACTTTATATTTTACCTTCACCGTCGCTACTCTCGGTGTCACTTTCACTTTTGACAGAATCAAATAACATAATTTTTCTTAATTGCATTATACGATTATCCACGATCTTCTTTTTCTCGTATTCACGAGATAGTTCGGATCTAATATTTTCGATCGAACGTGCAAGAGGCGCAAATAGCTTTACCTGTTTTTCATTTACCATCGCCAAGGATTCTAACATAGACTGATAAATTGATTTTACAAATTTATAATTGGATGGTAATGTGTATTTATTGTCAATTTTTCTTTGTTTTAATATTTCATAATCGCATAATATTTTTTCAGGATCGAGATTATCAGATATATTTATTCCGTTATGCTTTAATTTTTTAATAGCAGAAATAATATCATTTATATTTTCTTGGTTCATATATATATAATAATATTTCTCTAAAATAAAATAGCATCGTTCCGAATACTGTCAACACTCGTCAACCATAGGAATCGAACCACGGTCGTCAGTATTATAGTTGCAACAACTATACCACTGAGCCATTTCCGATTCATACATATAGACGTTTTAAAATTATTATGTAGTTAACAATCACACATTATATTTTTTTGTAAGAGTTATCGTTCGTTAAGGTCAAATACATGTTATAGCTAAAAATAACTTTACACACGTATAAACCGACATGAATTTAAGATTATCAGAGTTAAAAGATGCATCAATATTCCTCTCTGTTACAAATTGATGATTTACTAACAGCTAATCACCTACAGAAAAAGAAATAAGTCACTAAATAATTAACGAAAAACAAGAAGTATTTATTGTCTGTAAATCGAACGTAGTAGTAAGGGAAATAATCGTTTTACTCCGCAGAGAGAGATAGCCGAGTTATCTCGCTTTATTATATATACAATTGCTTTAATCATAGAAATCAAATTTTAATGATTTTGATTAGTAAACTACCCATCAGATAAGGAAAATTATGACCATTTCATAAAACAGAGTACCTATTATACCCGGCAGATTTCAATTTCTTGTAAATTTCATGATTTAGTCGGGTAATTATACCCGGCAGATTTCAATTTCTGGTAAATTTCATGATTTAGTCGGGTAATTATACCCGACGAAATAGGAAAATCTGTCCAAAAACATCAAACAGAGTATATATTTACCCATCAGATTAAAAAAAATATATTATTTCAGAATCAGATTATTTTTTCCTTTATTATATTAGGAAATGTTTAATCAGACGTTCTACGAGCGTATATATAAATTAATATTAAGAGATTCTTGTCTTAGATCCAAAATATTTCCTGCCTGGTCAGTGAGTTTGAAATTTATTCTTGTCAGAAATGGATTATGAACTCTCAGGTACACGGGGTTAATTGGTTCAGACACAATTAACCAACCGGGGGGGTCTTTGGGGCTAAATGAATATAGTATATACCCCTGTTCCGCAGTGCCACTGCGGTGATTAGATTTTGAAAGATCTACTTGATAACTGTCCTCAATTACGTCACATACCAGATTGACTGCAATTGTTGTTGTTATATTAACAATACCAGGTGAGATATGTCGACCACCACCGTGTGGATCATTATTATATTTAAGAATAGTTGGTGTAGGTATTAATTTTTTTCCATGAATCACATATTCTTTTAAATTGTTCATCAATAAGATCATTAACTGATTTCTTTAGCTCTTCAGATTTAAATCCAGGAATTATAAATGTTGATAGTTGTTCTCGCGTAATTCCGAAATGTTTTAGAAATACTATTGTAAACAGAAGATTTAGTTTAACACTTCGAGGTGGACCGTCTTCATCAACTATATATAACTCTTTATATCGTCTATCTGCTAATATGCCCACTAATCTTTTTTCTCTGTTAACAATAATATCATTCATGAAATCTAGGTCTGAAGCAATTTGATTCAAATGTTGTATTATTTCAATTATTTGATTTTTTAAGTCATCGTTGTAGGAAGTGCTAATGCTGGAAAATAAATTTCTTAGATAATTAAGTACACGTCCGTGTTCAGACTTAATTGTATTAGCATATGAATTTATTTCATCAACATCAAGTACTATTATTTTACCTTTTTTACCATCAACTATTTTTGTAAAATAGTCTTCCTTTTTATCTATATAATGTATAATCCCATCACCAAAATATCGTCGCCATGGGTAAGCATTTTTTTCTGTTCTATATTCTGGAGGTTTTATAAATTTTTTAACATCTATGACAAAATCAGATCTCTGTGGTTCTGGTGATGCTTGATAAACCGGTGGATATTCAGGCCAACCTAATACTGATCTAATCGAACTTTGATAAATATCTACGGAGTAATCGGGAGAATTTATTTCAATAATCGCAGATAGTGTTGGTTCATAGACAGTAATTGCTATTTTTGATTCTTTTCCTGTAATAAATTTAATTCTGCGTTGGAACTCATCATTAATCTGCTCTATTTGATAACTGCCCGTTGGAATAGAAACTATTTGCCAATCAGGAGTTCCATCAGATTTATTCTTATTAGCGAATATTAATGAATTATTTGGCTGTAGTCCACCAAATGGTTTTGATCTAATATTGGGCCAACTATAATAAACTCGCAATTGTGCTAATGCTATTTCTTTTGCAGGAATTGCGGTTGGAAAATTGACACTAAACTCAGGATTAGTCGAACTTAACGATATCATAGTAGTTTTTGACGGAGTTGTATTAGTGACAATCTGCTGAAGTAATTCCCTGTCTGTCATTATTATTATTGTTGTTATTTAATTCGTTAAAATCATTTGCGATCACTTTAAAAGCATCATCATAAGTTTTCATCATCATCGTGAATTCAGTATCAGATATTTCACCATCACTAACACACGAAGAAATATATAAAGATAATTTAGAACATGCCTCTGCCACTGTGTGTAATTTAATCATATAATCGTGCAATTTAGCATTTGTACAAGTATGTATCTTTTTGGTTATAATACCTAGAACACCAGCAATAGTTGTTGATGCTGAAACAATAATGGTTATAATAGTAGGTGCTGTCATCGTCAATGATAATAATCCTGTTCCAGTAATAACAGCAGAAACCGAGTAAACAACTAAATCGATAATAACTATACGTCTTTTGTATTTTTTTATTTTCGTGTTATAATAGTCGATAAAATTATTTAGTTTAGTCAGACGTTCACATACTTGATTGCATCTGTAAAGTTGAACGTCAATGCGAGATTGAGGTTGATCCATTATTATTATATTAAGTGATTAATTGCGGTGTTTCAACCACAAATTCCAGATGCCACCAATAAGGCACTGAGTTTATTTTTTGATCATATATTCTCAGTGTAAATGTTTCTTCAACATCTTTACTTAACAATATAGATACAACTCCAGAGAGAGAATCAGTTGAATGACGCAATATATATCTGTTAATTATAGCAAATCTTTCATCACTAAATACGGACAGCCTGTAAATACCAGTAATTTCTGCTGTATATTTGATAGTATTATTTTGTGGTGTCCATGTTGATGATCCTGATGCTACTGTGTATACGATATTTTTAATTTGTCCGTGTGGAATTTTAATCAGATTAGGTTTTTGAACAATATTAGGTATTCTACTGGCAATATCACCTTCTAATCTTTTTACTTCCTCATTTGTAAAATAAAGTTTTGCTTCTATATCAATTAATTTTTTATTAATATCATCAAGTTTTATATCAACCTTTGATGGGTTTCCAAAAAAATCATTTTTAAGTTTGTTTATGTTTCTGTGAAAACTTAAAAACATATTCACGTGACTAAGAAATTCATTTTTGATTTCTGTTATTTCATTATTGATTGGAATTTCCTTATCATCAACGTATTTTTTATTAACTGCATCAAAATCTGTCTCTGGTCTTCTGAGATTAGTAATGCTGTTGTTATTCATATCGAGAGATGCATGCATTATACCGCGGTTGGTCAGTACATATTTAGATTCTTGATCGTCGATATATTTCTTTGTTACCGCATCAGTATCTTCAGTTGGGTTTCCAAGATCTGTAATTTGATTTTGGTTCATAATAATGCTGCCTGTAAATGAATCACCAGCTTTCTTAATATAATCACTGACTGACGTACCGGTATCTTTTATTCTACCTTGATCTGCAAAAGTGACAATATTATCAGTATCTGCAGTTGGAACTCGCACAAGTACATCAGGAATTTGTATGTTACTTGTTTTTAATTTACCTTGCTTATCTTGAAAAACAACTAGTTCATTTTCATCTACACTTGCGAGATTTAATAAATCATCAATTTCATTTCTGAGTTGATCAAGAGTTGCATATTTAGATAAATCAACTTGTTGATGACCTCTACGGGAAGATCTTCCATAAATATCCACCATTATATTTACTAATGTCTGTTTAAATATGACGTCGTAGTATATTCATGTACAACTTTGTGGGGTGGTTTTGTTGATTTTGATATAGCATCAAGTACGTTAAGTACTTCTCGACCACATATTGGTGGATCGGTTAATGTTTGTGTAGGTAATGTTGAATACCATATTGGAATACTTTGATAGCAGCTAATATACTTTAAGAATTCTTTTGGTGGAGCTAGTCCATATGAATCAAAATAAATAATTCCACGTGGATCAATTGCATATCCGACCCAATGCGTGCCTGGACCAGAATTTTTATCGAGATTAATAATACCTATTTCAATATTGTTTGGTTGTTTTGGTAATTGATCGCGCATGAAAACTCCTCTAAAAATTTTTATTTTTAATTTTTTAGCAGCATCTAGTAAATCAAAATTGGACATAGGAGATATTAGTAAACTGTCCCTGGTAATCTTAGGCCTTTTCCGTACCAGTGTGGGGTCCCTGGTAATCTTAGACCTCTTCCCTTTTTTTTTGATTCCTTTCCGTTGCTTTCTTTAATGCCATTCCAGCAGCAGTTCCAACAGCACCTAATGCAGCTGCCTTTGCAACAGCTGGGGCTGCAGCGGCTATTAATGCTGGTATAGCAGCAAGAAGTGGAAATATACCACCCGTCTTAATTATATCTTTAATGGCACCCGCAGAAAGATTAAGTTTTATACCTTTATTTGATTTTTTGCTTCATTGAAATACCCGAGTTGACGTTCTGTAAGAGATAATTTATTTGAGCCGCTCATCTGATCTTTCTTTAGCAATATTTTTAATCCACAGTTATTTTTTGATGCTGATTGTATCTTTTTAATCTGACCAGGAGTCAGACTAACACTAACGTTATTATACGACATTATAATATTCATAAATAATCTAATTACATGTTTTCTACTGGAGCATCAACGACTCTCATTCGTCCACCAGCACCTTCAAGTAATATCGATTTATCGCTGAGTATGACAGCAATTGCTCTGTAATTAGGGATAGCTCCAATATCTCTATTAACATGAGCTCGAAAATGTATATCGACTACAGATTGTCTGGTTAAATCTAAATGTTCGAGCGAAAAATAATAAATTGGGTATAAGGTTGTAAAATCCAATTGTGATATTTGTAAACCAGTATCAACATTTTGATCACGTCCCATGAACGTCATTAGACGGTGATATACACGTGCTACATGATTTTGTTCAAAATTCAGTAAAATATCTTCGGATGGTTCTTGATGTCCATTTATTCTTAGAGAAACTTCGGAAACACCAAGATTATGAAATATCATAATACTACGTGTTTGATCATCCACCCGTGCAGCATCTTGAAATGCAATAAATATATGTCGTGGTGCAGAAACACCTTGTTGTGATGCTATTTGCCACGTAAATAAACCATTAATATTACCCTGGATAGCATCTGTGGTCATTGTTAACCACGATAATGCTGATTTACCACCTTGATTCATAAAAGAGAGTAGACGATCTTCTTCAGTTATTGATGGGGTCATCACCAGCATCCACAATGAAAGTTTTGTCAGAATTACTTTGCCAGGATCACCAGCGAGTCTCCATAATGCATCGTTGTCGGTTGCTTTTCGTACAAGTACAACTGTATGCTTAGCTCCGAAAATGACTTTTCTGACATTTCTACAAAATCCAAATATATGTGATAGTGGAATCACACATGAAATGCTCTTCTTCCACCACGCAACATTGCTCGACGTGATCTAAATCCTAAATTAAAATCTGGATCTACATTAATAATCATACTTTGTACATCCGCATTGGCGTTTCTAGCAAAATTTCTTGGTTGTCCTATTTCATATTGTCGATACTCTGGAGAATCAGTTGTATCTTTTGCAAACATCATTGATGGACCAGCTGATCTTGAATAATCGTCGCTGTATCTAGCAAGACCAAGTATTGTTGTTGCAACATCAACATCTTTCTGAATTGATTCAATATTTTTACCATCAATCATGTACGTAGCACTATCAAATAACGCCATAATACCATTATTAACAAAACCGACATTAACATCGTCTCCATATACTACTGGTGCTGCAGGATTAGCAATATTTAAAATTTCACCTTCTACTTCAATAAATGCTTCAGAGGGTAAGAAATATCTACTTGTATCCTGAACCTGTAGTTCAATTCGTCCACGTTGATCTGGAATTCGTGCGTCGTAAGAATAAAATTGATAATCACGCACAGACTCATCTTTAAGTACTGGTGCGTCCATGTCAAATGCGGGATCAGATATACGTTTGAACATCTTTATTATATTTATTATCGTCTAAAACGAAGATTACTTCGGGAAGTGAGACCACTTCCTGCTATCAGACTAGCGGTTATATTTTTTTCTTTTTCTGATAAAGGCACATCAGCCAACTCTGCTAGTTTTTGATTAGCAACTTGATTTATTATTTTACTGACATTCGCAGGCATAACTTCTGTACTAGGTAATTTTACTGGTTGAGGTCGGACCGCAGGTCTGCGTATTAATCGTGTTAACCTATCTTTAATCGCTGAAAACGCTTTACCAGCGAGATTACCAACAGCACCAATACCTTTTTCACGAACAACATCAATAGCTTTCATTCCCAGTTGCTTTGCGATCGGTATTGCTTTTGGGGCTATCCTTCTAAATAGACCCTGAACAACATCACCTAGTCCATCTCCGTAGGTTGTTTTGTATACTGGTAATCGAGAGTTTATTACCCTGACCATAGTTGGTCCACGTTGAGTACTATGTACGATCATTTTATTGTAGTAATTGTATTTAATTACGTACTCAGTCACTGTAGTAGTCATCAGCAATTTCATTAATAAGAGACTGATAAACATCAACGTCCATGATACCGCCTGTAAATAACCGTCTACAAATATCAGCCGCCTCATTAATTATTTCTGGGGAATTATTACCAGCTCGTTTTCCTCCGATGAGAATCTCCAGACGTTCAACGTCATTGAGAATATTATTAGGACATGTAATAAGACCACTTCCATGAGTAATAAATCCACTTCCAGTAGAGAAACCACTTCCCTCTTTATCATAATATCCCTCTTCACTTAGTTTTTTTAATCTTTCTTCTATTATATGTAAAGGTTCATGAACATCAAAATATACATTAAGATGATCTGAAAATAATCCCCATTTTATTAAATTATTTTTAATTTGTAATATTCTTTTATTCATTAGGTTTATACCATAAATATCCCCCTTCGCTCTAAAACCCTCTCTTGCTTTTTTATTTATTAATAATTTATTAAGCTCTTTTTCAATCGTTTTTTCTCGTTGTTGTTGTTCTTCCGAAATTTTCTGTGAGACTGGCGACCATACTGATTCTTTTCTTTCTTGTATTCTTTTTGCTGCTACCCTTGTCATTGGTGGTGATGATCTTAATGGCGGTGGTAATGATGGTTGTAATTCCGATGTTGTTTCAGGAGTAGGTTGATATTCAAATGTTGTTTCAGGAGCAGGCTGTACTTCAAATGTTGTTTCAGGAGCAGGCTGTACTTCAAATGTTGTTTCAGGAGCTGGTTGTTTTCTTTTTATATATTTTCGTTTTGATCTTGCTGCTCCTTCTCTTGCTTTTCTCTTCTCTACTTTCGCCTGTATCTTGCTTTCTTTCTCCTTTCTATCTCTTTCTTCCTGCATTTTAGCTAAACTATTAATTTTATTTATATAATCTCGATATTCTGGATCATCAGATTAAATTTTTCAACATTCATGTTTATGCGATATATTGCTTTATACCACTGATCACGGGTTCTAATATCTTTAACGTTTTCAGGTTTCATTAATGTTTCTCTCCGACTAAAACCAGTAAAAGCAAGCACAGTTAATAGATTTACGTCATCAATCCCCCTAATTGTTTTAACAGCATCTACAGTAAATTTATCTTCCAATTCAGCAGTAATACTAATTACAACCTTATCTTGTTTAGGAGCTGATGCTTCAGCGACTACAGGTATTGGTTGAGCAGCAGCTATATCAGCTGGAAGTCCACGTAAAATTCTTTTTGTCTGTTTTGTTCTCTCTGCTATTTTTCCAGTTGCCTCAGCGGTTTTCTCTAAAACAGGAAGAAGAGGTTTAGTTGTCTCAGTGATAGGTTTAAATAATTGTTTTGTATCCTCTTCAAATTCAACATGAGATTCCTGACGTTCTTGTAATTGTTGCTTGACAGCATCACGGATAGGTAAATATTTTCTAATTGCTTCTAGTCGCTCTCTTGCTAATCTAGCTGAATGAGGTTCTCCGATGACAACCATATTAATAATATTTATAATAATTGTTTAAATTCATAGCAGCAGGAAGGGTGAATGACAAAAATTGAGTGACCCGCGAGTAAACTAAACGCATTAAAGCAAAAGTCAAAAATGAAGTAACAAACATGAGCTAACCCAAAAGATTTATTATTCGTTTTTCAAACTAAAAGGTAATAATATAGTTAGAAGGTTCGGTTTATCGTTTTGACCCTTATTTTTTGTTATTTATTTTTACTTAACGGTTCAGGCAAAAAGTTGTACGGTTCACCCTTCCTGCTGCTTGTCCTGATAGCGTTTCTCCATTGTTGCAATGTCCTGGTGAAATCGCTCGCCGTGCTCGTCGTTCACTGCTCCGCAGTTCGGTGCAAAAAATCTAGATGAGAGTGCAAAAATTGTATCTTTAGTGACATGTTGCAACCAAGGCTTTTGTGTACCTTGAGGAGGTTTTCCACCAACTCCCTGTAGTTGTCTGCCTTGTTGTTTCCGAGAAAATTTGTTGCCACTAATTGGAAGGCTTTCCATGCCGTCTTTTTCTTGCCACGCAGTGCACGGTCAAATCTATCATCTAGAAGACGTTCACGAATCTGAGGACTAACAAAGACACCTTCCTTTATCTTAACTTCACTTAACCTTGACAATTTTCCACGGAGGTACTTGAAAGCTGCTTGTATTTTGTCCATGGCCTTGACAACGTTCTTCATCAGAGACCCAGTTTGGGTGTGCAAGGGTGTTAACAAAATCTTCCTTGATTCAACAAGTGGTAGATGCTGAACACTTTTCCTCCCAAGCCCCAATGACTGTCGGAGTGGCCAGTCTCTCTTGATGTAGTGGGAATCTCTCGCACGACTATCCCATTCGCAGAGAAAACAGCAGTACTTTGAGTATTTAGTCTGCAGACCAAGCAAGAGAGCAAGAACCTTCAAATGGCAACAAAGCTACCACTGATGTTGGTCATTGTTTATGCACCTCAAAAGTTGTTTCATGTTTTCATGTTTCTTTCATATGGACTGCATGAGCAATTTGAATTGATCGCAAAACAGTGCCATTATGCAGCAAAACAGACTTAAGACTCGTCTTCGATGAATCAATGAACAGTCTCCACTCATCTGGATCATGAACGATGTTGAGGGCTGCCATCACACCATCGATGTTGTTGCAGGCTGCAAAATCACCTTCCATGAAGAAGAATGGGACAAGATCCTTTTGAAGGTCTCGGAAAATGGAAACCCTGACATCAACTGCCAGGAGATTCCACTGCTGTAGTCTGGAGCACAACAACTCCGCCTTACTCTTGGATAGTTCCAAATCCCTGACAATGTCATTCAGTTCACCTTGTGTTATGAGGTGTGGTTCAGAGGAGGAAAATGGGAGAAAATATGTGTCATGTGACATTGTTGTTTCAGGACTAGAAGTTTCATCCTCTTCCTCCTCCTCGTCAGACTCAAGTGAGAATGATTCTGGTGCACCAGGAACCGGCAGTCCTTTTCCGGGGGGTACTGGGCGTATAGCTGATGGATTGTTTGGATAATACACAGTCCACTTTTTCTTCTTTGACACACCTTCCCCAACTGGAGGCACCATGCAGAAGTAACAATTGCTGATATGACCTTTTGGCTCTCTCCAAATCATTGGCACTGCAAATAGCATACGTTTCCTTTTCCTGTTCAGCCACTGGTGATGATTTGTTGCACAAGTGTTGCAGCATATGTGTGGGTCCCACCTCTTGTCCTGATCTCCAATTTTGCAGCCAAAATAAAGGTGATAGGCTTTCTTTACCATCGAGGTTATATTGCGCTTTTGTGATGCAAAAATCACTTCACCACAAACATTGCAGAAATTATCTGCATTGTTCACACAAATATGAGGCATCTCTACTCACCTTGGCTAAACAGAAATGCGTCCCCTTGCAACATCAAACACTGACAAATAAGACGGAACGACGCTGTATGATTTCTACAGATGAGACAGGAACGAATGAAAGACTCTATGATGATAAAGTATGAGGTGGATTTACAGCCTTGAAACACTACTCCCTATATCAGTACAACAAGGATAGTTTCATGATGTTACCTTTACTAACAATCTACAAGACAGAATTTAGTACACCTATTAAAAATATATATATATATATATATATATATATATATAACTTAATACGAGTATATGTAGTTTGTTTTGTAACATTGTATCGCTTTTCATTCAAGAGTTCTACAACCTTATCTTTGGAGAGTTGATAAGACACTCCGATCAAAGTTACAATCAAGTGATTAAATCATAATGGATTTGATGTCTATCTTAAACGTTTTGATCCAATGGCTAATAACTCTCATGGTTGAGGACCAATGCATGCGCAGATTATCAACCTTTCTATGCAAAAAGGCAATAGTTGTGTAGTATATTTTCAAACGAAATAATTGTGAAATACTTATAACGTTTCCTTTGACATGATACATCTTCTCCGATTTTCAGTTATTCTAGAACTTATTTCTAGATTTTAAATTACTTTGCTTTGATAATTGCATTATTTTCTTACACTTGAATTTTTTTAACAATATTGTCCCTCCTCCTTCTCTTAATATACTCAACGCTCAGTCATATTGGCTTATCATGCCAACTGACTGTATCTCGTCGTTGAATAATGATTTATTCACATAATACAGCGTTTGAGTTATAACGGTAGACACAGTGGATGTGCACAGTAGAATTATAACTACTGGAAGAGGGTTTCGGATGTAAGACGCTCATTTTTATGTTTAATTTAAGTATATACCACTTATTGCAAATTCTGTCTTTTAATGGGAAATTGATATAATACAGGAATCTGCCGACATATGGAAATATTTAAAGGTATTTAGATCGTTACATTTATTATTTTCCTACCTCCATCCTGGATTAGATGAACCATTAACATAAATTCAGCAGAACAAGGCAATACCAGTCTAGGAGTTACATTACAATAGAATACATCCAGTTGTTTGCATGATATGCTTCAGGCATGTACACCTTTCTTCACGTCCAGGATAGATAGCGATGTTTTTAATGTGCCCGTAAGATGTAAGTGTAACCGAAACAGCCATACATAAACATATTGCATGCGTGTATGCGAGACAGTTTAAAATAGAAAAATAACTTTAGAACTTTTACAACTGCCGTTTCAAGTATATTCAGCTTTAAATTTAGCTGCCATTTACAAGGCCCATCTTATCATTTTAGATGTGTTAGATAATGTACAGAGATATACAAGCCAAAGATCTATCATTTTATCTAAAGTATTTTTATGGTACTGATCAAACCACAACAAAACAACTCTACGGACAATACCTAAATGAGTGTACTTAATAAACAACCCTGGCAATGGACAATGCCAACCTGATTAAAGTATCTGAGTAATTGAAGAAAACTGATTTAACTTTCTTTCAGCGACTGTCAGACGCTGGTATGAAACCTTCTTCGTACTGTTACGTGTCTCGGCTCGTACAAAAAGTAATAAGAAAAGAGTGAAAAGATCAAGCGTTGTAAAATTTAACAATTAATGTATTTCCCTAGAAAAATAAGGTGAAAATGAGAAAAAGGGCTTACGGTTTACGAATAAAATCCAAAAATTAATCCAAGAATTTAAAAATAGAAGTCCTATCAATGAAAAGTCCTAAATGAATCACAGTACAACGTTGAAAGGTACTTGGCGAACCCTTCATCCCAAACGGAATCACTTTATATTGATAAAGTCCATCTGGAGTCACGAATGCCGAAATTCCTTTGCCCTTTCCGTTAGTGGAATTTGCCAAAATCCTTTCAGAAGATCAAATTTGGTGACATACTTGGCATTTCCAATTTTATCAATGCAGTCATCTATTCTTGGTAATGGAAATGAATCTGTTTTAGTCACACTGTTCACTCTCCTATAATCAGTGCACATACGGAAAGTTTTATCTGGTTTCGGAAGAAGTAAACATGGTGAACTCCTGTTACTTTTACTGGGCTCTATGAAGTCATTCTCCAGCAAATACTGTATTTCCTTTTTCAAGTATTCCTGTTTGAAAGGGTTCATCCTGTATGAGTGTTGTTTCACAGGTTTGGAATTTATAATTTCAACGTCATGAAAAATTGTGTTTGTTCTTGTAGGAACATCTGGAAATAAGTGCTCATATTCAAATAATAATTGTTTAAGTTCATTCCTTTCTTGTTGTTGCAAATGTGAAAGTTTCTGGTCCAGATTATTCATAATTTCTGAACTCCGAAGATTTGGCACTCCAAAATCAGTAGAGTCCGACTGAATTTCTTCACTTAAATCCTCAGTGAGTTGGACAGGTACAACTAAATTAATTGCATGGTTTACCTGGCTATCTCTCTCAATATACTCCTTTAACATGTTTATGTGGCAAAGTTGTTTTTGTTTTCACCTCCCAGGAGTATTTATGATGTAATTTAAATCATTTACTTTATTTTCAACTGTGTAGGGACCATAATACTTGGCCTGAAGAGGATTTTTGGGGTATAGGCAAGAGAGCCAGAACTCTATCACCAGGCTGAAAACTCCTTTCCTTTGTCTTTTTATCATACCTCAATTTCATTTTTGACTGAGTAGAGTGCAGATTCGCTCTTGCAACCTCACAATCCTTTGACAACTTATACTTAAAATCAGAAACGTAATCAAGAAAATTGATTTCATTATCTTCATTAGAAAGAAGTTTCTCTTTCAACAACTTCAAAGGTCCACGCACATTGTGTCCAATAACTAGTTCAAAGGGACTGAATCCTAAAGATTCTTGAACTAACTCCCTAACAGCAGACAATAGAAAACGAATGCCTTCATCCCAATCTTTACCCGTATCAGAACAATATGATCGAATCATATTTTTCAAAGTCTGCTGAAATTTTCCTATAGCCCCTTGGCTCTCAGGGTGATAGGCAGAAGATTTTAATTGTTGAATGCCTAATTCATGCATAACTTGCTGGAAAATTCCAGACATAAAATTTGACCCTTGATCAGATTAGACAGATTTGGGAAGGCCAAATTGAGTAAAAATTTATCAAAGCTTCTACTATTGTTTAAGTTTTAATATTCCTCAAAGGAATTGCCTCTGGGAATCTTGTTGACGCATACATAATGGTCAACAAGTATTGGTTGCCTACCTTGTTCTTAGGTAAGGGACCAACACAATCTACCATTATTCTGCTAAATGGTTCGTCAAATGCTGGAATAGGTTGCAGATGAACCTTAGGTATGTTCTGATTGAGTTTTCCTACCATTTGACAAGTATAAAAAGATCTACAGTATTTACAAAACAGCACTTTTGATTTTTGGCCAATTAAAGTGAGTCAAGATCTTGTAATATATCTTATTAATTCCTAAATCATCAGTCAAAGGAGTTTCATGGGCCAGACAAAGAATTTCTTGTCTGTAAGATTTTAGAACTACAATTTAATAGTTCACGGACTACTTGTCACAAGCAGGTTCCTCGGGAGGTCTCCATTGTCTCATAAGAATTCCATTTTTAATGAAATAACAGACAGGTACTTCAGTGGCTTCAGTTTCACTAATGGCCCTATGAAACAGGATCTTTTTCCTGTTCGACAACAAGTGAGTGTCGTTTGTCACCCTGATTAGAATAAATAGAATGAGTAGTTAAAAGAGGATCACTGTGATTAATACCTTTTGATTGATCCAAACAAGGAGTGAAAGTGACCTCATCAAAAGCCTGACCAAAACATGTGTCAGCTAAAGGAATACTTTCCTTATCAAAGTCATTCTCAAGAGCTTTCGTTGCCATAGCTCTGGTAACTGCACAAGCTGGGTATAAATCAGGGTATTCTTTTTCAATAGGATCAACTTTCCGATACAAACAAGGATTGTCAGTTACAAGTTGATTAACCATAACCTTATCTCCAGCTAGGTCATTGCCTAGTAATAAATGAATGCCCTGAACGGTTAAAGAAGACACTATTCCGAGTCCTGAGACTAAGTCTGATGACAAATTTACAGAATGGAGAGGAACATTAACAACGCCGCACTCTACTCCCTGAATAACAACACTCTCAATAGAAGAAGACTTCTCAGAAAAAGGGAAAGTACCTGACAATAAAAGACTCTGAGAAGCTCCTGTGTCCCTTAAAATTTTAATAGGGATATAATTGGCCAAATCACCCAAGAGCGATATAGAACCCTTCGACATCAATGGTTCATAATTCTCCATAAGAAAATCAGACTGGAGTTTATCAGACCCAACAAACGTATTTCTTTCAATACATCACCGTGACCTCGACCTCTTAGAAATAAGAGCATTTGGGATAGGTCTGTCTTAATTCTGATGCTTATTTTTTAATCTAAAGGAATCAGAAATAACGTGTCCTTTCTCCTTGCAATAGGTACACGTGGGAAGAGACAAGGATTTTTGATCAAGCTTATCAGAAGCTTGATTTTTAAAAGTTGTGCCAGAGTGAGAATTAGAAGGGCTCGTATTAGACTGAAATACCTTCTTACCAGACGAATGCTGATTGGAAGACTTGCCTACAAAAGGAACTTTATGAGTTAAGGAATACTCGTCAGCAGCACGAGCAGCATTTTCCAAGGTTTCAATCTTATGCTCGTCAAGATAAGTCTTAATGTCACTGTGGACACAGTTTTTGAACTCTTCAAGTAATACAAGTTGTTTGAGACTTTCATAATCTTGATTAACTTTCTTGGCTAAGCACCATCTATCAAATAACTGCTCTTTTTCTCTTGCAAATTCGACAGTAGTTTCTCCAGCTACTTTTTTATAGTTCCTGAATTTTTGCCGATAAGCCTCAAGGACTAACTCATAATCCTTTAAGATGCATTCCTTAACCACATCATAGTCAGCACTTTGCTGAACTAACAGTGAATGGTAAATATCACTAGCTTTACCAATAAGTACACATTGTAATAATTGAGTCCAATGCTCCCTTGGCCATTCAAATTTTCAGCAACGTTTTCAAAGCGAGGTAAATATTTATCTACTTCTTTTGTCTGAAAGGGGGCACTAACCTAATATTCTTAGTAATATCAAAACTTGAATTTGTATGTGAAGTGGGAATGTGCTTTTCACTTGCCAGCTCCATTTCTTTTAACCTAATTTGAAATTCCCCTTCATCCTTCTCTCTTTGATTTTGCATTTGTCTCTCTCCTCCTTATCTAATTGCATTTGTTTCTCTCTCTCCTCTTTCTCCATTTGCAACTGCACTTGTTTCTCTGTTTCTCTCTCTCTCTCTCTCTCTCTCTCTCTCTCTCTCTCTCTCTCTCTCTCTCTCTCTCTCTCTCTCTCTCTCTCTCTCTCTCTCTCTCCTCTTTCTCCGTATGTAACAGCGTTTGTTCTTTCTGTAACTGCATATCTTGAACTGAGACGCATCAGCTCCATTCGCAAGTATCTTTCAGTTGATGCCACTATAACACTTGTGTATTCCTTAGTACTTTCAAAACTGGACTATTGTAACTCAATTCTGTCTGGTTCGTCTCAATATCTACTCCAGAAACTTCAAAAAGTTCAAAACACAGCTTCTCGGATCATCCTTAGAGTACCACGATCAGAGCACGCCTCTCCCCTGCTCTCTACCCTACACTGGCTATCCACACGATCCAGAATTAAACACAAAATTTGTTCTCTGTGCTACGTTTCACTGACAGGCTCCAGTCCAACATACCTATCTGGCCTCACCCATGTGTACACACCTGCAAGATACTTACGCTCCTCTTCTGACACTCGTATTCTCATTATTCCCACTATGAAAATGAAATCATATGAACAACGCTCTTTTGCATACCAGGGCCCAGCAATGTGGAACGAATTGCCCACTGCACTTAGACACAAAGACACAGTGATCTCATTCAAAAGCGCTCTTAAAACTCACCTATTTCAACTGCAAGAACAGACTTAAAGACCTAATAATGTATCCTTATAATGTATCCTTACCTTAAATATTTACAGCATGTTTTCTGTTTCTAATTTCGTGCTGTTTGTTTTTATTTTTGTAATCATATCATTACATATGTTTTTGTTTTTTTAAAGTGTTGTCAAATGTTGTAAAGCGCTTAGAGCTTCTAAAGATTAGGCGCTATACAAAGTCCTCATTATTATTATTATTATTATTATTATTATTATTATTATATTATTATTATTATTATTATTTGTCTCACTCTCTCCTCTTTCTCTTCTTGTAACTGCATTTGTTTCTCTCTCTAATCTTTTTCCAATAGCATTTGTTTTTCTTCTTTCTGTAATTGCAACTGCATTTGTTTTTCTTCTTTGTCTTTCTGAAGTTCCAACTTTCTTAACTCTAATTCCATCTTGTATTTTAATTTTAATTCCTTCACTTTTATGTCAGAGTCTGATACAGATTTACTGATCGAAACCAAAACACTTTTATCCAAAGCACTCTTTTCTACCAAATACTTTACGAACATGTTTTTTTATTTCTTGCTTCGTTAAAGACATATTTTCTGGCAAGTTCAAGCAATTCATCTTTTTTCGAACAATCCAACTGCTCCTGGGTAGGATTTGAAAGAAAGATCTCCACTTTTGATGACATTATAATAAAAAAGAAACCTGTTGATTTCAGTAAAGATTTCAAAATTATGAAAGAATACTTGGGATTTTTTTTTCATTCAAAAACTAGGGGAAATTAAATTTCAAAAAACAATTTTCTGAAATATTTTAGCCAAAATTCATATATCCCAGGGACAAGCAACCCAATTTTCTTATTACGTATCGCGGATTGTACAAAAAGTAACAAGAAAAGAGTGAAAAGAACAAGCTTTGTAAAATTTAAGAATTAATTTATTTCCTTTGAAAAATAAGGTGAAAATGTGAAAAAGGACTTACGGTTTACGAATCAAATGCAAAAATTAATCCAAGAATTTAAAAATAGAAGCCCTATCAATGAAAAGTCATAAATAAATCACAGTTCGAATCCTGAAGAAAATCCAAGATGGAAGGCGATGACGTCTTCTATAGTCAGTTTTGTGCTGATGTGACAATAGTTCTTTGTTGAATCACAAAGAATAATATTCCAGTTTGGAATTCCGAATAATTTTCAATAAGAGTCTATGTCCAAGAATTCTGTAAGGTGCGCTTATATATATTTCCATGGAAAGAATCACTAATTAAATGAAATAAAAATTCAACTCAAACTGGTCACAACAAAACACCTTTAAGTGTCAAAAGTGTAAGTTCAACTGGCTATTTCTTCTCAAGCAAAATAGTTATGCAGTTAAGTTAAGACGCAAAATAGATTCCCGTATGAGGTCACGTGATCACCTTCTAGAAAATCGTGGAAACTTGTCCACATGTCTAAAGTCACATCCTACAGTATAGCCTTAGCTAAAATCAGTGGTTCTCACTCTGAGAAAAAAATTTTTAAAAAGTTGTTTACATAGAACTGCCTTACTGGCCCCGAGTCAATGTCAGCCATAGCATACAATGTTGCAATTACTGGTTGTTTATCAGGTCAAACAGAACTGAGCCGAATTTCTTATAAAAAAATATCAAATCCAGTAGACAAAATTATTATTAAAATAACATGTAATGGAATAAAATAAAATAAAAAAAATTATAACTAACAAATAAACAATTTAATTACATATACATAAGTGTACAATCTATTGAAACATTTTGAATTATACTAAATATATTGCTGCATTCCGCTCAATACACAAGTCTGTACAAATTTTCCAATTACTTAATCGGCGTCTTTTCTTAAAAGACAATAAATAAATAAATTATATTGTAAAATGTACATGAAGACAATATTTATTTTAATAAAATCTTCTGGCATTGGTATCTATTTAGTGTCAAGATCAAGTGAGAAATTTTAGGATATGTATTATTACAACTATTTGAGAGTGATGTTTTATAGCAGATTGACTTGGTCAAAAGCATTCGAAAGACTTGCTATACAAGCTAATATAGCTTTAATTCCAGTTAAGAAATTCATAAAAAATACCTCGGATCTCATTACCGAACTGTGTCTTCAAACTATTCGAGGTTCATATTGAGCCCATCAGTGCCGTTTTAAGCAGTTTGGGGGCCCTAGGCACAAACTCTAACCTTAAAAGTAACCAGAATTGCGCCTCAATCTCTCAGTCTCATATATAGAGTATTGCATTGCATTTCCATGTGCATGTGTGTCATTTTGTTAAATTTATTAATATAGTACTAAACTGCTAACACAGTTAACACAACAAACTGCGTAGGTCTACTACGAGTGTAAAAAAAATAAAAGTTTAGTTAAACATACGCTAAAGTTTTTATTGTTACTTAAATTGAAAGCGAGATTGTATTATTGTATTGAGTCATTGTTTGCTTACTTTGCTATATATTGTAAGGACATTTTCTTACAAACATCGCTTTCGTGTTTTGCTCTCAGCAAAGTCTCTGATAATATCACCGAAATTCAAAGATTCCAACAAATCTGATTCTATGCTCATGACAGACAGGCAGTTTAGTCGTTCTTGCATCATACGGCTGCGAAGCTCGTTCTTGATTAATTTAAGTTTTGAGAAAGAACGTTCACCGGTACAGTTTTTCATCATCATTGACAGACACATTATTATTGCAATTTCAACGTTTGGAAACGTTGATTCCAAATTGTCATTCTTTATCATGGCATATATTAATGACATAGATGGCACTGGTGTTTTTGCAAATGACACTGACAAATAGTGTTTCAGGTGTACACATTCTGAAATTAGTTCGTGTTGGTCAAGATCTTGAGGATAGAACTTTGCAAGCTTTTCACTGTATTCTGTTATTTGTCCAACATTCAAATGGTCCAGTTTGATTAAGAATGTAAATCTGCTGCTGATTTCTTCATAAGCTTCTCCACGTTTGTTTAGTTCAGTGATCAATGAGTCGATGATTGGTAAGTAGGTTTGAATTCTAAATGTTGTGATCGCATCATTAACAGTGTCAATTGCATGACCTTCCAGAAATGTAATTCGCATATTTCTTTTAGTCACTCGTCTTTGGCTGTCGTAGTACTCTGCGTTGTGAGTTTGTGTTTTGGCTCTGCGTTCATATTCTTCAAAATAATTATTGTCTCTAAGTGCATCAACACAAAGCTTCAGTGATTGAATCAGATTGACGGCGATTGATAAATCCATGTCTGCTTTTTGTACAGTCTTGCTTGTTTCGTTGAAGCGTCCAAGGATATCATTCCAGAGAATGGTGAGGAATGCAATTTCCAACTTATCCATCTTTTTGCTTAGAGCTGCTGCTTCATAGGAAGCGTCTCTAGGTTCGTCTTTGTCTCGTGCAATCCTATCAAGAGCTGCTTGACGTTTGTACCCATGACACAGAGCCTTCACAGCATCAGTATGAGCTGACCATCGCGTATCTGATAAGCATTTCACTACTTTGTGTTCATGTCCTAAAGATGTCTCCAGGACATGCCAACGATGCGTTGATGCCACGAAAAAGGCATATAGTTTTTGAAGAAAGTCGAAGTAGGCTATGACTTGCGTGCAACATTCAACAGCCTTCACGCCAACTAAATTCAGGGAATGGCCCGCACACGGAACGTATACAGCTAATTCGTTTATTCCTTTTATTCTAGCTTGCACGCCTGAGTATTGACCGGACATGTTAGAGGCATTATCATAGTACTGTCCACGGCAATCTGCTATGCTGATGTTGTTTTCATCCAAAAAGTTCACGATGGTGTCCGCAAGATACTCTGCTCCATGACCGCGGATACATACAAATCCTAAGAACCGTTCTACTGATGATAAATCTTTCACATATCTCACGGTCATTGCCAATTGATCGGTGTGACTCACATCCGGTGTGGAGTCCACACTAAGAGAGAAATATTTTGCTTGTCTTAGTTCTGAAAGGATTGAGCAGACAACTTTGGTGCCCATCAATGCGATAAACTCTTCGCATATAGTTGCCGATAGATAGGAGGGGTTACCTTTTCCAGCATTGCCGTATCTCTTCAAATGTTCACTGAGAAATGGATCGAACTGGCTAATTAATTCCAAGCTTCCCAAATAATTTCCATTGTGCTGTGAACCTAGAATCTGATTGTCACCTTTAAAAGACAAGCCCCTGGATGCCAAAAACTTAACTACAGCCACAACCCGCTGCAGGACATTACGCCAATATTGCTGTTCCAATTTTAATTGCTTCATTAATTGTGTATCAGTGTGACCAGCTTCTCTAACACGCTCAGTGTAAATAAGCATGCACTTTCGATGACCCTCGCCATTTTCATGTTCGCTGAGACGTGTCATTGCATTCTTCCAATCGTTAAACCCAGTTGTGCATAGAGCAGATTGATGACCCATCGTAGTTGTTGAAAATAAGCGACACACAAAGCAATACACGAACTTCTGTGATGGAGAATAGAGTAGCCACTCGCGACAAACTGATTCACCATTTCGCAGTTCACGGCGGAAACAGGAATCAGTTAAGCAACGTCTCTGCAACTTATCTCCAGTTCCATACACACGTTGAGTCGTTTGTTTAATAGATCGTAGTTAGTGAAAATTGACAAAATGGCAAATCGGTGATAACTGACAATTACAATCTGAATCTGCGTAAAAGTCTTGTGTCTACAGGTTACTGTCAGTCATTATATCCAGACATACATAGGAGTCTGCCGAAAGATGCAATTTAAATTTCGGCCGAAACCGAGACTACACCGAAAGCAACAATTTGGTCACTTTCTGCACCGATACCGAAACCGACACCGAAATTTTGTTTTTGGGCTGCCGCGGGGCCCCCTGATGCGCGGGGCCCTAGGCACGTGTCTCGCGTGCTTATGCCTTAAAACGTCACTGGAGCCCATTCTTCTCTATTTATCCGAGATTTGGTGATACAAAAATAGAAAATCTGTAGAGAAACCAAACCTAAAGAGACTAAACAAAAACTTGTAAGTACTTTATTTACTTTTAGTAATACTGGAGTAAATAAGAATGGATTTAATCCGCTCAAAGGTAAGATTTTGTATCAAACTATTGCAAAGTTCCGAGCGTTGTGTAGCTGTGAAATCTGGCTTTACGCAAACCCTCCGAACATACTTGTGTTAGGGAGACGTCAACAACTTTGTGCTAACCATATTCAACGGATCTGTAGATAAACACAAACTGACATTGCATTAGGCCTATTAGGTATGTTATTATTTAAAGCTTACAGTGATATAAAAAATATTTTTCTTTCTTTAAGTTTGCATGCTGCCTGCGTTTATTTTGCAAAACAATTAGTTTTACTCCCTGTTTTTAGCTATCAGATTCCAAGATTACAAGTAAATTAAACTGTTTTTATTCCAGATATGTATAAACTGCTGAATAAATGAAATCTCAAAGACGTCATAGAATCGTACATTCTAAGCCCGAATGGAAACGTATTGTTAAATTCAAGTCCACTTGTTATATAAAAATGTTTTGAAATGTAGAATTTATGAACATAGTTCTCTTAGTAGATTTCGGGAATTATTTCTTAATTGCAGTTTGATTCCCTCTGTGATATGGGAAGTAGGAAAAACAAATTCCAGAATCTTTTGGATCGTGTCTGCTTGGTGCCAATATTGTGACAATTTTTTTTTTCATCTCTGAAAGAATTTGTGTGACCTGTTGTCAAGCAGTCTGCACCTCAGTGGTTGATCATTGTCTATCCGTGTGTTGTTGTTGTGTTTTTTTTACACAAGACAATTGTTGGTGTCATTTTAATGATAAATTTGGCATGCATGTTGACATGCACTTAGATTCAATGTCCAATGCTGATTTGATGAATATACTCTTATGACCGATGACCCATGATTTGTTAATTCTTTTTAGCAATGAACAACCGATGTATTTCCATGTTATATGTATTTTAACAGTTGCTTCCATGTGCAGAGAATATACAACAAACCTTTGACTTTATCTCTGCGGATAATGAACGTATTCCTAAATAATCTGTGTCAGTAACTCTATAACTTTAAAAACACCATGTATAATGGATGGTTCATTATTGGTTGCATTTATATTATCGCAATGGATAACAATTCCAATAATTTTATAAGATAGAAGCAATAGCTGCATTTGATAAAGAATTTTGGAATTTGTAATATGTATATTTTGTTTACCTCTAAAGCTACTTTACAACAGTGCCAGTTGTTTTCACTTAAATTGGAATCCATCGGTTATAATGTGTAGGAAAAAAATGTTGGAAACGAACTCTGACCTTAAAACGTATTTAGTTACTTTTCCTTAGTTGTCATGGTGAAGGGTCACCATATATGCTTTTCTTCATTTACGATAATTTGAAAATGCACATTTGTCTCACCTTTAATTACTGTTACATTCCATTTTTGCTGCATTCTTGGTACTATTGATTGTACTTTTCGCAATATACGGAGCAATTAAAGATATCAATCAATCAAATGTTCTCCTCATTTTATTTGCCTAGTGGAAGACATCTTGCAAATGCGGTGGCTATTATTAACTGCGGATGTTATGTATATTGACTGTTGTTATATTAGATGTGCAAAATATTGGTGTAAATTGTTGCATATGCCTAGTTTAGGTATCCAAGGAAATGCTACATGATGGTACTGGCACTGGATGATAGCGAGAGAATAACTTGGGCAACTTATATTAGACAGCTACTTTGTAAATATGGTTTGGTTTTGTGTGGCTATTAACACAGGATATTTACGATGTTAATTTATTTATTGTGCAATTTAGGCAACGGTTAATGGAGCGTAACTTGCAAACATCGCGCGATATAAATGTATCAACCCCATTAAAGAATTGTAGAAATTATAAAAGTCTTACGCAATGTGAAAAATACTGATATGTTGTTAAAAATAAATAAGACGGTTATACTCTTTTTACATTAGGATAACATCTTCATCATATAGTTACTTGAGACAAACCAATGTCGATAGGGCACGTAGATTATGTTATTTATGTAACAGAGAAAACACTGAAATTGAATTTCATTTTTTAATTAAATGCCAGATATACTCAGAATTAAAATTTAAATTTCTTCCAAATTACTACTGCATATTTTATGAAATATTTTGTAACTTACTTTGTAATGAACCTGATAATATAGTAAAAAGTCAGTACATTTTATATATTTGGCTTTTAAGGTAAGGAAAATACTTTACAAATTATATAATTATTTGTCATATGCATACGATTATATGACTTACCACCATAGACTTAGAAAATACCCATGCGATTCCAACCGATTATTCATTTTCTTCATTGTATAATTTTGAATTTGGGCCAATAACCTGAAAGAAGCTGACCGAAAGACCATGCATACCGATATTTGCATATTATATATTTATAAATGATATTATTCTCAAATGCGTAATTATCACATATCTTGAATAATTTCCAAAAACCTGAGATAGAATGACTTATCAACGACATATCTTCAGAAAAAACTAAAATTGTAACGAAATAACGCAGTTAATGCCAAATGTGTCCCTGCTTGACAATGACACGGCATACGATTTAAATCGTCTATATATACTATTAAATAACGACGACGAAAGAACACCTCCCTCCTCACCATATTGGTTACTTGAAAGGAATTGGATGCTGCACTTCCCCCCAACCAATATATTAAAATAATTTGCCATACTAATTAACTAGAATATGAGGTATATAGATTGGTATTTGATTGTAGAGCATCAAATACATTAATTCTGTCTTGAAACATGGAAACAAATTGCGTTCTATGATATTTGAATACAGCCATGCAAGGTATCTACGTTTGCCAACTATTATGACCAGTTCTCGACACAAAGAATACATGCATCATAAAATAGCACTGTTGCGCATACAGTCAAGCTTGGAAGGTTTATCGTTCGTCCATAATGTCGCCTATTCCTGCCATTACCGAAAACGTAAAGTGCACACATCCCTCGGGATTGGTCTAGAGCACTTTAAATAAATATGCAATAAATATGCAAAATTGCATCTTGTTAACATTGGTAATGTCTGAAACACTCTTAAGAATATTTACATAATAAAAGACTTCCACACCCAACAAATTTAGTCCGAGAAAAGAACAATCTTCAGGTAATCTGTCTCCAATTTATGCTTTTATTTTATCAATAAGGACGTTTATGAAACAAATTCAACTTCAGGTGTAGACAGTAAAATAATTAGTGTGGAATAGAAGTATAAGTTACTTATACACGCCTCTGCACTTGTTTAACTTATTTGTTTTACATGTCTTTTCACATCCTTGACGCGAGTGTTTACTTAAAATATTGCAGACATCAAGTATGAGTGCAGGTGATCAAAATTATTAATATAATAAATAGCAGATGTAAAGGTAATAAAAAAAGCTTGGAAAAGGGTGTGTCAAAACGTTACAATTTTAAAATTTTGCATTTAATTGCCACCATATAGCAGCTCTTGTGCTGACGTGGCGTTAAATGCCAATGCATTCGTAAATATATATTAATATATGCATAAATATAAAACTTTATCTTGAAAAAGATCTTCCAGTAAAAGGGAGATAATCTCCTTAGGAGTAGACGACTGTCTTCATATATTCTCTCAAATCAGATCACCTTTCAGTTGAGACAGTTGTATTAGCAGACTTACGTATTCAACTATTGCAAATGAAATGTGATCTGATCCGCTGTGATACAATAATTATTTTATAAAATAAACGGAAATGGTTGGAACTGGAAGCGATTTAAGAGTGTGATTCTGTTTTACAGTAATAAAGTCTATTTTATTGCCAAAATATATTTTAAACACGGTAAAGAGGAACTGTTTTCGGTATAAAAAGTAAGTATGCGTATCTTATTACATCAGCCTCTTATTATTGTGGTCAACGAATGCGCTGTATAGCTCCATTTTACTACAAAACGAAATACCCACCCACCCCCAAAATAATAATAATAATAATAATCTAACTCCAACTCAAATAATTAGGCTTGCAAGGCCTGATTTGTCATTACAGATATTTCTTATTATCAAGGTAATGCATAAAATAACTAATGTATCATATATCAGCATTGACATTGTAGCAAAACTGATATACGTTTTGCAAAAATATAATTTTACAAAAACATAAATTTCACATTTTATCCATATTATTCAACATTTAACATCGGTTGTTCTAGACATAGCATTCAGTGACATGTCAGATCTGTTATTCCTTGTGTAAATGAGCTGTCATTTTATCCACTATAACCGTATCATTCAGTCCCTTCCTAGTCCTAGCATTAATCGGACAAATGGGTCAAAATATCAGGACACGTGATCATTTCCAGTTAGGATGATCTCGTACGTTGGCAATATGAGTGGCGACAATTTCCACATGCAGTTTCTCATGTAGCTCCACAAAAGGAAACGAAAATTTATTTAAAGTTGTCACTCTTAGTTATGTGGAAAGACTTCATACTTTTGACATACCTGTGATGATGTTTCAAATGTTCACTTTGTAGGGTACTTAGAGCAATCAAATTTAAAAGTTATCAAAAGTTGAAACTTTGGCAGAAACGATTTGGTTCTAAATTTCAAAAGATATACAAGTGAATTTTGCATCAAGTATATATATATATATATATATATATATATATATATATAGTATATATATATATATATATATATATATATATATATATATATATATATATATTCCCTGAAGATAAATATGTATGGATCAACGGATTTGTATATAAATCATCTAATGCACTTGTGTCACATATTTTGTATTTTGTTACTGTAGATACAACAGTAAAGAGCTCTAAAAAATCAACAGGTATTTAATTTTGAGCACTCACGTGATGCAAGAGCCAAATTGGTTCTTTGAACTCTTTCTGGTATGCATTACTGGTTCTTTACAAAAGTGGTCTAATGTACGCGGTAATGAAATGCTATTTTCTGAGTACAAAAGATAAGACTTTATAACACTCAGGTTATAAAATTTACAACATATGAAGTATACCAGAGAAAGAAAATGGATATAACGTGTGATATATTAACATAATGCTTAACCGGAACAACACAACTCGGAAAACGCAGTCTAAGAAACTGCAGATATTCTTCCGAGTCGTATGTTACATGTAATCATTGATTATATTTATAAAATTAGTCTTGAAAATTTGAAAATGAGGTATACGTTTTCGTCTTTCTTCATGCAAATAAGAACGCGACAGGAAATAGCAATATTCATCACCTAGTTCTTGCGACTGACAGAGTGTACAATGTTTCTTAGGAAACATTAGTCCATCGACCAGTTTCGACAGGAAACCTATGATATGCTCTTCTGACTTAAACTAAACTTGTTATTTAGTTTTTTTTAATGATATTTAGATCTTTTATAAACGCAAACTAGTTTTTAAAAAATTGTTATTTAGACCATTATATGACGTTGTTTTATTAGCTGTCCACGTTTGCCTGCATTGATCTTTCAGTCATAGTTTCATACATTTTGTTGACCATTTAACTGACACAAAACTTTGATTTCTCCATACGTTGTTAACCGCATATAATATAATAGAGATTTTACTCTATTATCCATTCATTTAATATACATTATTACAAAAATGTTTGTATAGGAGAGAATTTATATGACAAGACAGTTTTTCTGTGACCACTAATTGATCTCGCTCAATAATTTATCATGCGACTTTCAATGTTAATACCTAAGAGGATCTGACCCTATTCACCGCATGCCATAGATGGTGGTGTACGTTTTTGACATTAATTATACTTCTAAGGAAAGAAATATGAGGGCTGTTATCAACTATATCAGATATTTAAAATTTGCCATTTTCTCACAAGCGTATGTTAAAATCATTACAATGGTCTGACCAAACAATTTCAGCTGACAATTGTTGGGCAAATCGTAGCTGTAAATATGCTTTTTAAGTAACTGGATACCTTTATTGGCTATGGATACTTGATTTGTCAGGCCACTGACGAACTTACCATTCTTGTGAACTATAAGACCTAAGTATTTATAATCATCTACAAACTTTAGAATTTTTTCTTACATTTGCATTTGATCTTTAAAAACCAAATACAACAATTTTTGTTCTTACTGTATTGAGTATAAATTTCCAGTTATCGCAATATCTACTGAACGTATCAAAGTTAAATTGCAAGTCAACAAGATTATCCACAACATTTATAGTGCCATTAGTGTATCAAAGCAATATAAAATGTAACATATTTTCAAAGTCAGTTTGTTTTGGATGATACAGTACAACGTCTACGCCCATTTAGTTGTAAAATTTACTAGTATAAAGATTCTAAGTCGTTTAAGAATAAGACGGACAATAAGGGAGATAAATAGTCCCCGTCTCTAACACCTCGAGAAATTCATTATTTACACAGACACATGATTTTCTAACATTATAAATACTCAGTATGACATTAAAATACCTCATGCCTACTGAATATAATTTATGCCTTACCCCAGCTATCCATACATTATCCAAAGCATTTTTTAAAATGAAGGTAAGTGCCAAAAACGTGTCCTTTTTGCAATTTCTAATAATGTCTAATACATTCAATAAGGCTGTACAAAAGAACGATCTTAAATAGCCAATTCTAATCCCAGTTTGGGTCTCAAATAGCAATTTAATATCATCAAGGAACTTAGATAATCATAATTTTAATGAAATAGCTGTACAACGTTTGCCAAAACTACTCACAAATATAATAGGTCTATAAATTGGCTAGAGAAGAATTTCCGTTGATTATTGTTGTTACTGCATTCAAACTTGTTAATTTTTCCGTCTTTTTCAAATTATAGAATGTGATAAGAAATTAAATAACCCGAAATAGTTATTAGCTTCCCTCTTGAAACAGATGAATCATATTCTAAATGACAATAAAACTGTATTTCAACCGATTTCAACTTAATCGAAAAAGAATGTTTCAGTAAAGACAACATGTGAAAATTATACTTTTAAAACTATGGAAAATGTCCATCACGTACATGTAGTCCTTTCATATTTCGATTTTCAACTATATAATCGTCTTTCTTTTTATTCTTCTTCTTATCGAGCTTGTCAGTTTGGTTGAGTCTTTGGCGCAAGTAGTTTTTTTTTTTTTTTACCTGCCATGCCTCAAAATAGAGCAAAGATGATCCATTTTTCAATCTAATCATTCACTCTGTGGGCCTTGGGGTCAAGCTCACGGACATATAGAGTTTACAATGGTGCTTCGCTCAAGTTCTAAAGCAATGTGTTTCCTCAAGACCTTAATGGTTGTGTCCTACTTGGAATGTCTCATTGAAGAGAAAAGCCAACTCTGTATTTACAAATCAAGTTCATATACATGTTTTCTTCAGGATTTCTGGTTTCATGTTCTATTTCACGTGTTTCTTCAGTCCTTTGACACATTTGTTTCACACTTCATTATGTAATATTCATACTTACTCACTATCTTGCACTTTTGACCGTAGTGCCTTGGAATGCAAGTCGCTGACAGTTAAGATTAGAATTAAAGTTGCGAATAGCGTATTTTCCCAACCTGTCCCAACCAACTGTATAAATAGGTTCTATTTATAGACGGGTTGTCTCATTAGGAGGCAAGTCAACTTATTCTGTGACAGGCTCCCTCAACTAGACGTTACAAAGGAAAACTAAGAAGCTTTGTTTAAAGGTATGTTTATGTCCACACTTTCAGCGCGATATTGACATATGGGCAACGGCGTCTTTCTTTGTTGTTGCTCTTCTTCTTCTTCTTCTTCTTCTTCTTCTTCTTATTATTATTATTATTATTATTATTATTATTATTATTATTATTATTATTATTATTATTCAAAAGTGATCATATACGTTGTTTTAATCACTCTAAACAAAAAGCAAAGAATGCCTATATGGAAATAATTATGCTAATGCACTAACACAAAACGGTCAGTAGGTTGATTGGGATATGAATGGTACAGATGACTGACTGAGTTTTGCTAATGTTTTGTTGGTGTTAATGTTTTCGTCGTTGTTGTCGATGATGTAAGTGGTGTATTATTTGGGGTACCTTTTCTTAGATCAACTAGTCAAATGATTGCACAGTCAATATGATGGCTAAGCCACTTCAGTAGTTCCATTGGATTGTTGTGGTATTGTTTCCATCAAAACCACTTTTAGAAATGTTGCTTAACTGTTCTTGCATTTTTAGCATATGGTTTAATTATAAAAATCACTCATTTCCGATAGTCAGTATCACTGAAAGGGTAACAGTCATATTTCGTTAGGTTTCGTTATCTACTTTACTTCATGGCTTGGGGAATGGCTACAAAACTATAAAAACACATTGTCAGATGGTGATGATGATGTGAGAGATCCCCCACTCCTTATGGTGCTTTAGTTATCGTTATCTAGGAGATCATATAACACGGTGTTTTGCCCGGATACAGTAAAAAGTATAATAAAATATGATTTAATTCGCATACAAAATTTTCGTGAACTTAAAAGTTCTAAAATATTATAAAGACTATCTAAGGCTGTAATAATAAACTCAAAATCACTCAGCTTGTGCGACACATAGCACACTTTTTTGGTCAATTTATAACAATGATTATTCAAGTAAAACTTCATTCAATCCAATGAAATTGCAAACATCCTAGAAATGAAAAAGTAATATAATTCAAGAAAATAGTCTGCACCTTTATTTCGTACACATATTTTTGTATAATGTGAGTACCTATTTCTCCATGAAAATTACTAACATATGGATCACGACGGCACAGTATTATCTACAGTTACAAATTGCGTCATACTGAATATTAACCTGCATGCAATTCAAATATTAATGATTAAAAGAGGTGCTATAAAAGTTAAATGTAATTAATTTTTTAAGTTTATTATTTAATTATCGCAAGCTTTAACACTTAAAATCTTTTTCTCTAAATGACTCGGCTGAATTCTGAAGTTCAACTGGACCGTACTTTAAAAGGTTTTATCGACTTCGTTATGTGCATGTTTTCTTTGCTTTTATAAGGGAATTTTGCATGTTGTTTGAGTAGTAAAATTATTTGTGGTTGTCAGTTGTTTAATATTTTCAATAACTGACGCTTTTAAATATTATTAGAGGGTCAATGTGATTTAGATATATCAATAAATGCATGGTTAGAGAGATTCAAAAACCTCATGAGAATATTGCGTTTAGTAGCATCGCAAAAGCAGCTAATTGACAATACACTTTGGAGATTCATTTCTCTAATGCTAAACCAAACGATAGGTATTACAATTCTTGCAATATTGTAAATAAATCCATGCCAAAAAAGATTTCAACGTTTGAATTATTATAAGCATTGTAAGTCGCTGTCGAATAGTTTCATGAAGACCTGAAAATTTACATGGCGTATGTTTTTTGTTTCTGTGTTTTCGATAGATCCCACATAGGCCTATTGGAAATAAATTTAATTGCTTTTCCCAAATATATGGTAATCATTTGTATGACATTTCTCATCATTGTGCAGTTGACTATAAAGAAAGTAATGGATCAAACAGCGTAGAGAACCTATCAAATTCTATACGGACTATTCATTGTGTCATAGTTTCGTACATTGAAAAATAACCCGACGGAGTATTAATCTGACGTTTTTCGCATAATTCGGTTACACAGGAGCAACTTTAATCGTAGCACACTGCGGTGGAAACTTAAGTAATATATCAAGTATGCACAAAGATTTAGTTTACGGCATCAACTAATGCCGAAATATTTGACACTCAAAAATAACAATGAGTCTAGAATTGTTGAACCCGCTGCAATTGCTGTAGCCACCGCTGCGAGATAAGTGATACCTATGTTCAATCATTAAGGCTGAGCCAAAACGTAAGTGGTTCTACATGGGTGGACATAAAACCAAGAAGTTGAAACAGATCGACAAGTGTTAGGATCATTGAAAGAAAAGTGTTAGGATCATTGAAACAAAAGTCTGAAGTGCAAATAATAATTCTTTTCTCTCTTTTTACACAGTATTATGGGAATAACAATGTCCAATACAACCACATTCCCACACCTTCTCCCTCTTATATTATATATCGTTCATGTGTATGTTATTGTCTATATTCATAATCCACATTACGTGTAAAACATATATTACATTCTACTACCTTCATGTAAATTATTGTGTTTTTCAAGCGCCTAAGCCTCCTAATTTATAATATGGCATTACATTATACTAAAACTGGTTTGATACAGGAAATTTACTTTGTTCAAGTGTATATGAGAAGAATTGCAATAATAAAATCCAAACAGAGACATACATGTAATATAAATTTAAGTTGTTTCCAGCTAGAAAGTTTATTAGCATAAGCAATAGGCAATATGAACTCAAAATCACTGTGGACAAATGCTGACAACAGTATCTATTCATGCTAGGAAGAAAAAACTTTAACTCACTTGGATGACCAAAGCCACAGTAACATTCTCTGGGAAATCTTCATCAACCAATATTTACTGTGTCAAATGTAGCCTAAGGGTTTGTTGAATATACAACTCTTCGGTATAAAGCAAGCAAATTAAATTGTATACAAGAGATGAGAAGTTCGTCAACATCCATTGAAACTAAGCAAACTAACTTACAATAAGAATGGTGTAAAAAGTGTATTATAGTATCTGAATTGTGGATTTAGAAATGACTTAGTAGATTTCCTAGAGAATTATGTTTATTTTTGTGCTATACGAAATTATACATATAACACTAGCCCAAGATTGATTCTAAGAGTATACAATTTAAATCTGCCAAAACGTGAGCAACATGTGGGAGTTAAAATTATCGAAGTAGGAAATCTAATAGATTCAGAGCTTTGCATAGTGCAATACAGTCCCGACTTATAAAATGTTTCAACGCAGCAACAATTCGTAAGTAGATATTAACACTTAGGAGCGAAAATGTATTTGCAGTATAGTACAAATATATTCACCTTTCTAGAGTCTGAAATCTTACAGTTATTATGAAAATAACAGCCATCTGAATATTAATAAAGTCTCATCTGGTTTTCAATAGAACTTTCTCAGTCTGTTGTAGATGAATATTTGCATGTTGTATTTACTGCTTCCTCACTTTCATATCGGCATACACCATGGACGTGTAATATCCGGAAAATGAAACCCAGTTTATTCCTACGCCATAAGCAGTGGACCCATAGACACCGTTTAAATTGGACTGATGGCAAGCAATGTACCACCAAGCACCTTTATACATTTCGGGGCACCTAGCTCCGTTGTTGTCTCGATCTTTGGTTGAAAACTTAGACACAGAATGTGGACTTAAGGAATCCCCATCAGTTCCACGATAGCCTCCCACCGTGAGGACGTATCCGTTATTCTCACCTCCAACATTGTAAGTACTGTACGTGGCGATGGTCTTCTTTGTGTCAGAAAGAGACAAATCTATGCGCAGTTGGTAGTTGCCCTGTGCCGTCAGAGCATGAATATTATCATTTCCAATCCAGAAGTTTCCATTCAAGTCACCAAATCCTTTCTTATAATCTGACCACTCACGAAAGAAATCAACATCCCCGCTGACTCTTCTCTGAATGAAAGTCCACCACCGTCCGTCTCCATATCACAGCGTACATAGATTCCATGTGGAAAGCCCGTCCGGATAAATTACATACACTCCGGTTCTAGCATACCCTCTTTGGTACAACTCCTGACAGTCTCGTGATCTTTCCAAGGACCATCCATCACAGTTAGAATAGTAATTGGGACAAATAGGTCTGCGGCCATAATCCCTTGTAGGCTGACTGTTACAGTTGCACGTACAATGACAAGACCCAGGGTTACTTCGGTCAGTATCAGGTTGCCTCAGATGAATCTGGCTCCTCTGATCAACGGGGTGAAGGGAGTTTTGAAGACGTTCAGAAAGTTCGGGAAATATGTCCTCCTTGTTATGGAAATGTTTCTTTTCTACGGCAGATGTCCAAGCAAGAAGGTAAATGAGAACGGTAAGAATGAAAATAGTAACACCTCCCATGGCAACGTCTGAATAAAGATCTCAGCTTAGAGTCATATGGCGTAAATTGGCTCAACAAAATTTTGTCAAGGGAACTTATTTATATATCCTGCATAAAATACACACCTGTAACACTAGTAAAAATAACTGAATCAAGCCAACAATATCAGTTCTCATTGACTGGAAACGTCGTTGGAAGTCTTCAAAGGGTTCATACAGGTAGTTACTGGAGTTTCGTGTCAGTGGCTTGATCAACGTTATGATTCTGGCTTCAAGCCATTACATTTCAGCGAGTATTTGCGTATAGCGATAGGAACATTTTGTTCAAGGCATTCTGAGTAAGTGATCTAGAAAGTCATTGTATCTTTTGATAGTGTTTGAAAATTCACACAGATGTATTTGCGTCTACTTCTATCAATTAGTGAGTAGACTGGGGAAACAATTCGTATCCAGGCCTGCATTCGTGCGTGCCTTTATCATGAGTTCATGCTTTAGTTGATATATTGTTTCTTCGTTTACATTACGCTTTATAAATCTCCATGGAATAAGGATCCATTTTTAGCAACATTGATCAACTGCTCAAATTTTCTCTTCAAGTAAGTTGTATACAAATAAGTTTGTAAAGTGTCGAACATAAAATATTTAGGCGTTTCGTGAATATTGTGCCCGTATGCTAATTAAAGAATGTTATTAATAATTGAAAAAGTTACCCACCACAGGGGTATAGATAGGTCACAACACACATGTATATGAAAATCTAAATGTTCTTCAATTTCAACAGTTTGGAAGACATAATGAATCATTAGGGAGACTACATTACTTTGAATGCTTAATTTCTTTTCGTCTATTTTTCGACTGTATTTATCGGTGGGAAACCCGTTTCTTCATATCACCCAATTTATTTATGTTTAAAGTGTAAACTGTACGCTGTTATAATGCAAATTGTTCCATTTGATTTCTAGATTATACCCCTTCTTTTTACTCTTTCGAACTCTCCATTCCATGAATTCTAAGGGGAAGATCGTTTCCGGCCACCACTACGTTTCATCTTTTACATCTTTGATGCGTTTTCTGAGTTCCTAGTTTGTTGCAAATGTGATTGACATTCTGTCTCACAAGCTTACGTTAAAAAATTACCTGATGCATTTTGCGTTAAAACCCATGGTTTGTGGTTCAAATCATTGTGCATCTTACATATTTCTTAATCCTTTGTCGGTATTGCTTATTTAAGTATATCCCATATTACAGATGCGTGTCTGTCTGCTAAAAGGTGTATATAAGTTTCATGCCCAAGAAGTGTAAACAGCCCTCAAATTCAAACGAATGGTAACTTAAAAGAGACCTTTAAATTAATAGTCACGGAACCATCAATAGGACATATTTGCCTAAATATCAGGTCAGATAAAGCACCCACATACAGAAGACACACCAAAAGAAGGTATGGGAATAAATAACCAATATTAATGTATTACTTTGGGAATGCGTGTGGATGCTACAGAATATATGCAAGTCTAACTAACCCTAAGGGGCACACCTTCCAAAGTTGATTCCAACTTCGATTAAAAGATGACATTTCTAGCCGAAGGACAACCTCGATAGGACCATTCTCAGTGAAAAATTAGTATATGAAACATATAGATGTTATAAAACGTTTATCGAGATATCTGAGGAGAAAACAAATAAACAAATTTATCCGTACAAACTACATGAGACTAACCAGATATTATAATTTTGGAATTATCTTTAAGTCATGTTTCCTGCGATATATATAACAACTGATGAATCTCATTAGACAAAACAATATTAGTAATTATATATTTATTCACAACAATTTAATTTCAATAATATCCCATTTCCACTTAAGATATTAATCAACGTCGACAGAAGAACTTTTATACATTTTACATATTTAACATGTTACGGTGTAACATCGAGAAAAGGTTTGTATTTCTAAAATGGAAGGTTCATGTATTAATTTCTTTTATTAGTTACACACTATGTACTTGGCACAATCTGTTACCTTTTCTGTCCAAGAATTCAATCGACGACTTTTCAAGTCACGTGCATCATTCCAATCCTAAATATGTTGGCGTCTCCAACATGCTATACACAGTTCTCGGTAAAGATTAGTAGCTGATAAAGTGCACAAGGATGTACACAATGTTCGTAACATTTTCAAAACAATCAGTTTGTCGTATACAGAGAAAGTTTCAGTTCTCATGTCTTTGCATATCAGGTTCACACATTTGCCACAAAGAGATATACTCACTAGCAATTATACCACACGTTTTAAAATTCAGAGGAATTGTCCCATTTTTAGGAATCAGGTCTCGTTTTGAACAGTGCCTTTGACTTCATTCCTTGGAATAGAGTGTAACACTAATGATAAAAGTTGTAGTATGATAAGACTTAAAATGTCTTTACAGTTGATAGATATCTAACCATTTGGTCATTTTCGAAGTAATGTGTCTTGTTATGTCATTTAGATACCAGATATAAAGCCTTTTTCATTTACTGGATGCAACTGTTCTTTCTAGCTGCTGAAATGTAAACTCTCCTCTTTTAAAGTATTTGACACGACAGTCATCGTTCGGCACGAACAAAGGAAGGTAGCGACAGCATAAAGACGATCTGAATTATTCAAGAGAAACTGTATCTTTATGCTCCCATTCGTGATGTTTCACACCCTAACTAAAATACTATCTATTTCTTCCAAGTAGATAACTCAGGGTCTGGCTAAATATTTAGGACTAGGTCATTCCAGATAATAGGCCATTTACATTTGAATATACGTAATCAAGTTTCAAAATCACAATTGCCAGCCAAAGCAACAGGATACGTGTGTTCTTCTTTGCTTTGTAATTTTGGTGTGGTGGTATACAGCGTGTTTTGCGAGAGCATGGATGACATTCGTCGATAGGCACACGAACGGCAACACTTTCCATAGTAGTGCGGCTAGGTCTTTCTGCAGCGCTGTCTTAGGGGTTTGTCATCATTCTGTTCGCATGGCACATCATTGCACTCAAAGTTATTGAACTTGGAAGCATCAGTGGGTCTATCATATGTTTGCTGTGTAGGGAATTCATCATTCTTTGTGGAAGACTTTACTTGCAATGACGTTTCTTTTTGAACTTTTTATGCTGGATCTCAGTGTGCCCATCCGATGGACTCTTCAACGCACGGTAGTGACAGGTCAAGGATCTTCGGGCATGTTCAGGGAAAGTTGAATCTGTATAGGTCAGTATAGTTCATACGGATCGTCACACCACAGCTGCAATACTGTAATTGGATTCCTCATCCCACGTAGTCATATCCTGCTCATATCCTGCTCTGTCTGAAGTTTTGGGGGCTAATAATACGTGCATATATTTAGACCATTCCTTTTGAATGTCTAAAAAGACTTTATACTATAGCTCAGAATTCATACGGTACCGCGCAGTGATCAAGAACTCGCACCCATCTCTGCTAGATGATCTCTTCTACTTTTTCGAAGGCTGGACTGACAATGTCGTGATCATGCTAACTTAGGTTCGTGATGATTCAACCTGGTGACGCGAAAGGCGTGATCTTTACCCCCGTCTTGAACGGATACTTTAAAGCTTTAGAGTTCACCGCTTGATCGTCCATTACCAGACCCTTCACTTAATATGAAATTGTCCTCATTTATATCGGTACAGATGGAAATAATGGTTAATGACAAAACTAGAAAACTCAAAATAACGTCTTCGGGATGTTTATCGATCCATGCTCCTAAACGTTCGTCATCTATTAGTGGGTAGTGGTTTCCAGGGCATTCGATGTAAATGCAACTATATGCGTCAAAGTAAAGGGTTCGATCTCTTAAAGGATGCAAAACAGAATACGATTTTAATCTTGTATTGGCTCTCACGTATGCATCAATGATTGTATTGCTAAACCCGTCAGATCGTTGTTAATCAATAGGTCGCTTCGTCTGCTTCCGGGAAATTCATAGCCCTGGAAATATTTGTGTTTTCACCTCCACCCCATCCCTTGGCGGTGTAGCGTGTGTCATGTGATTGGAAGGGCTTGTTGAATGTCGTCCAATAGTTTGGCCAGAAGTTGATTCTATAGGTTTACTACACTCGATCAAGACAGGAGATTTAAAACTGCTGTGAGTGATAGTCTCAAACTATATTGATCTTGCGCTTGCAATAGTTGTTTGAAGTTCTTGACCATTTGCTAAAAACTTCTTTATGATGAAAGTTGCTTCTATGTTGGAACTTACGATTTAAACTCGTTAAGTTTGACTCTGTAAGTGCAAGATGTCATTCTAGATTTTCTGGAAGTCAACATTTGCGCAGGTCGAATGTAAAAATAATCTTCAGAGTTTACAGAACGATTTTTTGATTGGCCGATCCTGATTCTCTGTATTTTGTGATTGGTAGATAGAATTGGTTTAGGTTTTCTTGAAAATCGCTAGTGTGAACTTCTGCCATCATTTCTTGGAGAGAGTTGGGTTACACAAAACGCTTGGCTTCCGGCTTCACCTTGGACATGGACGATCGTTTATGGACAGTAGATCATTCAAATTTAATTTGATTAGGGTACACAATCCTTTCCTATGTATAGAACACCCCTCTACCTAAGACGTAAAAATCACAACAGTTCACACTTCTTCTCCGAGACATAAAGACAGTCATTCGGAAATAACTTCCAATAAGGCTTCTGACTATCTTTGTCAAAACAACAAAATACCAGCCATGTCTGTCAAGCAAACGGTTCCAGAATGACCACAAGTCAAAGGTCGCATAAAAGAAAGGAAAAGTAACGATACCTGTCATCAAAGTCAAGAAATAACACTTTGATCTTCAGAGTGTCCCAAGATAGAGAAGAGTAAGGAGCAGAACCGTTTAAAAAAAACCATATGAAGGACTAAATTATGTACAGAAATCCAAAACTATGAGACAAGTTGACAAAACCAGAAAAGACGAACACATAACAGTGACGAACTAAGAAATGGACGACAGTTAAACAAGAACAAGCATAAGAACTATTCTGATGTGTTTTGACATTCAACGTAATTCCTTTTTATTGCAAATTTAAATTTAGTTCGTATCTTTACACACATGACTCGCATTCTTTGCATTAAAGTTTTTAATTTTGCATCTACAATTTCTAATTGTTTGTCAATATTTAATTTCTCTTCCCCTGTTTTAGTCTTCTCTAAATTCGTTATAATTTGTTATATTTTATTTGTGCAAAATGTAAATTTGCAAATTCTTCGCATACAAGTTTATTTTTCAGATTTTAAAAATTTACACTTTTTGGGAAATTTCATCAAGTTAGTTTTGAAAATTTAGTTTTACTTTAGCTTAGGGCAATTTTTGTTTTATATATTTTGATGTTTTAGTCTTTGCCAAAGCTCGTGGAACTTTTGGAAGTTGGTTATTAAGTGCCATGACAATTGGAGAAAAGTGCTTTGCCCACGGTCACACCCCGGTATCCAACCCATGCTGATCTGATGGATGGATTTTATCCTACATCTAAGTCTGGAATCATAAGCACAGAGCCACTGTGACTACTCCAGAAGGCAAACCTGTGAAACACTTAAGCTCAGATGAAACGACAATAAAGTCAAAGTAAAATGTCAAAGTAATGAACAACAGAAGATATAGAAAACACTGATGGCTATGACTGTAAATTTGTGCATGAGAAACAACTAACATTACAGTTATGACAAATAGTCAATTAATACTTTCTGCAATGGAAATTTCCACAATGTCTGAATTTTTTAAATTCATAAATGAAATATATATATATACATATATATACATATATATATATATATATATATATATATATATATATATATATATATATACTATACTATATATATATATATATATATATATATATATATATATATATATATATATATATATACTTTGCAGAGATCGATGATGACTCCAATCAACACTAAAATAATTAACTCTTAATATTGATAAAAGATATTATGATGTTGGGATCTTATATATGATGTTAGGGAATCAAATACTTCGTGATGTTAAATTACCACATCCACAGGGATTTGCGGTCCCAGCACATGCAATAGATTTAAAGGTTAAGAAATACTTAACAGGGTAGCTTATACATGAGGGGATGTTGTACTATCTTGTTTATCCTAATATTGGTAACGTATTTGATAATGGACTAGGCATTTACCTAAGAGAAAATATTAAGAGATACAGAGGACAGTAGGACATGACATTCTGGCAAAATCATCTAAACTGATTAGTATGGACGGTAAGACCTACTCGTAAGATTTCATACCGGCACTAAACAAACAAAACTGTTGCAAGTTTACGTGTACTTTCAAATAAAAATACATGTATATGTTTGCGAAGTACCTTTATAGGCCCAAAAAGCTTTAAATCATGTCAAAAAAATAGATACGAGACAATTTATGAGCGTATGTGACACTTTTAACATTCCACCAATCATCATTAGAGCTAACTCAATGTCAAAAATGAAAAGTTAAAGAAGGTGATATATTACTAGAATTAAGGGGACCTAAATAACAATGACAAAAATCATATTACTGGCAAACGAAAAATATGTTGACCTTTATGCTGACAGTTTCAGAACTGTTTTTCTATCTAGTAATGATGAACCAACACGCCGTAGATGCTTTTTCTGCAAATAGTGTCAGACTCAAAGATAATGGTATTTCGGGATAAAATCAAGGTGTGAAATCTTATGTAATCTGTGTTTGAAGTGCGCAGGTTGGAAACAAATCATCCTTTTCTAAACAGTCCAGTTCTTTCATTGTAAAATGACGATGCAAAGAGTTAATGGTTCTATTAATTTTAAATAATTAATTAAGTCAAGTCTTAGATGAAGGTAATATGACAAAATTTCCAACTTTAAACTCAAAGGTGAAATCAGAGTATCCCGTTGCAACTAAAGGTGTCTTTTATTGCCGAGTGAAAATTAATAGTATCGTCGGACACAATAACGATTTCAAGAAAGCACGTGACTCGATTCAACTTGGGTTAAACGCTAATATAAATACAAACTTACATAAGAACACTATTCCATAGGCTGATTAAACTGCTGTGACAGTACAGCAAAATTTAACCGAACAAAAACAATACAACGTTACTAAACTGCGTGTAGAGAAGAAAGATTGTGGTGTTGATGATGATGATAATCCTAGAGTTATATATGCCAAGGTAACTGAAGCTTCTGCAGACATACAGAACACGACTAAATACTCATATGCTTGAATCTTACATGAAGGTTTCAATACAACAAAAATAATATCTGCTATTCAATAAACAATCACTTATATTGATATCTACAAAAGTTTTACAAATGGTCAAAGCGGCAAATAGTATAAGCATACATCGGACAGCGGCCATATCAGCTATTGTTAAATAACTTGTTGTTTCAATCCTTAGCTAGTGATACTGCTTACCAAACGTTTGGATATATTGGTTTAATCTTTTCACCTATATCTCTCTCCACCTGTTATGCTTCCAACACTTCCAAAATGTTCTTTGACACTATATTTTATCAATATTGTTTCGGTCATGGCAATATTTTATAGAATTTAAATAGATGAAATGACATCGATTATTAATTCTCTTTCCTTTTGTCATGCGATGATCTTTGGATGTGGAAATTATGCACTTCAAATTCTTCTGTGGCAAATCACATATTAAAGTCTTCGCTTCTCTTAGCTGTTGAAAAGTAACACATTTGTGTTTCGAATTTCAATATCCCCGGTTACCTCTGTTTGTAATTTGGTATAATAGTTGATTACGTTGTTTATGTAGGTTGTGTCCCTGTCATCTATGTTACACAGTCTCCGAAGGTGCGATTTGTTTAGTTTATGCCGCTATGTGTATTTAATATACTATGAAAGGTATTCTTTATGGTTTAAGTAGGAACAGCTTGTGTGCATTTTAATGCTCAGCATTTGATTCTGCCAGGATGTACTTGATCCTAGGTTTATATTTGTATATATATACATCGTATTCCCTCCAGGAATCCAAGATTTTCTCTGTTAGTACATTATCCTGGAGTTCATTAACTGAGTTTGCATTAGGATGGAAGTTAATGCTGTTGACAAGAATATGTATACTGCCAATGGATATTGGCAGGATATGCATTTTATTTCGTCCTATAAGTCTTGTGCATGAATTAGGTATGCATGTCCTATACGCGAACGGCACAAATGCAACCCCAGTCCGCTATTTTTTATCTGAATAAGGGATGCCACTCTTAAAGGATGGTGTTGATTTTAAGACGCTTGTTTATCAAGGTGCCATTCCACATATTATGACAAATATATTCAACTTGCCTATCTAATTAATGATTGAAAATAATTGTGTTGAATTTCCAACCTCTAAACGGACTATCGCATGGCAACTTTTTCTCCTTTATCAACCCTTTAGCCCTTAAAAAGAATGTGGCTAGACGGTCAACAAATATAAAATACATTTTCCAGATTATAGGACCAAATTCTGATTCTGCTCCATCTTGAATATTAACGCGGAGTCAAATTTAAGGATTCGCAAGGTTGTCAGAGTAGAAATAGAATCCGAAAACTGTAATTTCTGTGTCAAAAATGGTGTCTTGTAACCGGATTGAGATGGTTTCCACGTGGCATTGGAACAACAGCTTAGGCCTTGTTTCCATCTTCCAACCGCCTGTATTCAGGGACGTATGGTGACGATGGGGGACTCTGGTGTCATTGGCAAAGATTTTTGAATTGGCAAAGATTAAATATTATTTTGAGGGTTTATTAACCACTCTGGTGTCCTAGAAACCTTAATGTATGCAATATTTGCAACATTAATTTTGCTGCTTCTGGGTGATTGCACATCCATGGAATTAAATTTGGTTTCTGAACTACAGTGTTTGGTATGTCTGCCTAAGGAATTCCATACAGACTTCCATATCTTCAGGATTAGATGCACATTAAGCGAGCGTCAGGTACTAAAACGAACGTTTATGTAAGATGATGTGGCATATACGTTT